>JAQQAE010018633.1:0-11145 GCA_029823295.1 Pseudamia nigra
CTAATGTTTATCAGTACATTACAGAAAATAATGAACTTTATCACAATATGCTAATTTTTTGAGAAGGACCTGTACACATGCACAATACAACCAAAATACACAAGAAATATAGGAAAAAACAGTTCAACTTCTCTGCAGTGTGAGTATTAAGTCTCACCTCTCTTTGAACTTAAAATGCTCAGATCAGAAAATACAAGATCTAACTCACTTAAACCAGATTTCATTCAGTTCCACATGTAAAATGGTTCTTATTGTTTAAATTACTTTCTGCGACAGGAATGGCGATCACATTAAATGTGGAGTATTACCTGCTGAAGTTATTTAGTTGTGATTTCTATGTTTTTATACTGTGTACATTTTCTGTATTTTTGTTTACAATCTTACTAAAGGTTGTTATTTGCAAGTACTGCTCCCATTACAATTTTAGCATTATGTTAATTAATATTTGTGCATGAATATGGTATTGTAAATGAAGATAAGACAACAAACCCAAGGTGCAGACTTTTGCACAGTACTTTATTTGTGCATTCTGTGATGGATGGTTGGTGTCTCTCATGCTCTGATTTCTATCCTTAATTTATCACAAAGCAGCCAGTTTTAGTCTAATGTATCCAAGGTGTGGAACTATTGCGACAATATTTTAACTTCACTTTCTTGTGCTGCTTGTCAAACAAGAGCACTTGTTATTATTCCAAGGTGTTGATGACTGCAGAGCTGAGATTCAAATGTGTCCGTAACATTAACATTTTAATTTTTCATTTTGTTTTCATAACTCAGTATCTTAATCAAGGGCATTTCTATGCTAATAAACTGTGAGATGAAAATCATGACACATTTGTTACAGGTTGTTTACTTTTAGTAAAAGTGAAGGTAAAGTAGACGAGCCACTGAGCTGAGTGAGCACTTATCATTTTATTTATGTAACCTTTATTTAATGAGGCAAGACAGATTAAGAACACATTCTTATTTACAACTGTGGTATGGTGAGACTCAAACATCCACGCATGGGACAGTTCACTTTCTCAATTTAAGACTGTTAGACCTTCATGTCACATGTACCCGTACAGTAAGTACATTGACTAAATTAAATTTCCGTGCGTCTTTATGCTGATGTGTTTCCACCTTTTATCTGATGTTCTGTCATTTCCTATAGATGCCGACAGTGGAGAAGATCCGGACAATTGCCCAAAAGGTTTACGGTGCTGATGACGTTGAACTGTCGCCAGAGGCCAAGGACAAGATTGACTACTACAATCAGCAAGTGAGTTCACAGCTGCTTCAAAAACAACTTTAAAGGAGTCATTCAGGGATTTTTTTTCCGTAATAACCCATGTTTCCTTTTTGTATAAACAGGGCTTTGGTTCGCTGCCCATCTGCATGGCTAAGACCCATCTATCCTTGTCCCACATGCCCGAGAAGAAGGGGGCACCCACTGGATTTGTTTTGCCAATCAGAGATGTCCGTGCAAGCATTGGCGCTGGTTTCATCTACCCACTCGTTGGAATGGTATGTACCTGCAGCAGGTCACAAGACAAACCTCATTCTTTGTTCTAGATACAGACAAGTGAGATATTAAAGAAAGAGAATAACATCTTGATAAGATGTTGGTCCACCATGTAACCCCTCCACTGCATGTTGACATTGATTATACAAGTATGTGAACTCTGCTGGAGGCATGAAAATGATGTGTCCAAAACATATTCCCTTATTTGCAGAGTTTGGTAGTACTGAAGTACATTCACTCATTTCAATTCAAATTTAATTTGTATAGCGCCAATCATAATCGAAGATTATCTCTAGGCACTTCACAATTCAAGACTATACAGAGAGTAAACTCAACTGAACCACCAAGAGCAAGCCAGGGGTGACAGGGGAGGAAAAACTTCTTTTAATGGACATGTACTTACTAGTATTTTTTCAAATAAAATGTACTTCAGAGAGTAGTTAATTTTCAGAATACTTTTGATTCCTATTCAGTTACATTTGTTATTTTTTTTTTAAAGTACATAGACTTAGTTACATTCTTATGCACCTCACCTTAAAATACAAAGTGAATGAAATCAACAAAACTGTGCAAATTATGAAAATGAATACACTAAGCAACAAACTGAGCAAAAATATACAAATAATCACAAACAGGAACAAAATTTATGAAGTCAAAATCAATAAAATAAACAAAACTGATCAAAGCAGTCAAGAAAATTGTAAAAGTAACATAAGTACAAATGAAGAAAGTAAGCAACAAAATCAGTAAAAAAGAAAATTATCCAGTAAAAATGAACAATATCATCAAGAAGACTGAACCAGAAGTCAACAAAATAAGCAGCAATATGTGAAAAAATGAGCAAAAACAAGGTAAGTAACAAACTTAGTACAAATGACCAAATTGAGGGATGACATTGGTTTAAAAAAAAACTAATAATTAAATAATCAAGTTAAAAAGTGAACAAAATGACAAACAAAGCAACAAAAATCAACAGACAAAGTATCTAAATAATCATGGAAATAAACAAAAATGAGCAAAATACCTGTTTGAAGGCAGTGTATATATAGTATAATAAATTCTATGTTGTGAAGTTCCTTCTTGACTAGTTTTTATCAGACTCTTTTCTACTGTTGCTCACATACTTATGTTTATGAGTACTTCTACTTGAGTCATTATAATTAGAAAGTAAAAATACCTGTGTGCTGTTTCTGTGTACTCTACCCACAACTGCTTACTTGGTGCTTTGATGAAACTGAGTTGACTGTGAAGACACAGAAAGACCATGATTCACACCACTTTTATACCAAGCCATTCGCTGAACCTTCACACTCTGTAAATGAGACACTGTCATTGTAGAAAACACAACTGCCATTCGGTTTTTCCTGTCATTTGTCACTCATCTTTAGCACAGGCGCTGCCATTCCAAATGGTTCCTTATTTTACCTATTTTACTTTATCTTATGACTATTATGTTCACTTGAAACACTTATGTCCTACTGCTTTCGTTGAGCCAAAAACTCTTTGGCTAAATTTAGTAGTTATTAAAGTTATTCAAAAGCCCTTTTAAAAAAACCTCATAATATTTTAAGTTTGTTTTTTCTGCTGTGCCGCTGAAGTTTATGAGGAGCTGTTTATTTTTCCCATCAGTCTGATTTACTGTTTTGTGGTCCAGTACCTTTTGGAAATGCACCAGTATGTGGAAATTTTATTTGCATGATGTCTGGTCTTGACACATTTGTTACTCACATAGGATTCATTGTTACTTGCAGGTGCTCTGTCCTCTTACTCTTAGTCTCACTTTTATACTTGGGGGCCCTGCACTAGTTTGCCTGAAAGTCGTATTTCTGAGTCGGTTAGAACTGAGCTGGGCTGGATGGATCCTGCAGATGATGGGCTGAGCAGGAAGGAAGCAGCTTCCTGAGTGTTTTGCCTCCTGCTATTTTACCAGTCTGCCCCAAGGGTTGGGCTTTGATAGGCTGAGGCAGAGGTGTCAAACACTGGGCATGCTGGGAAGGGGTGGCAGTATCTTGGAGTGGTGTCTGTCCAGTCTCTCAAACCTGCCTTTGATCTGCAGCAGCCCTACGGAGCCACTGGCACATTGACAACCCTTGAACTGTGACTCTTAACCCAAAGGGAGATTCCTATTAGTGCTTTGAACTCTCGGCTTCCCTGCCGTCTGCCAGACATAGGCCTGTGTTTTAATGGTAGAAAGTTTTTAAAGTGATTATTTGATTAAACCAACTTAAAACCCAAAAGCAGTGACCAATATGCAACTTATATATAGCATGAATAGTCTGTAGTATTACACACTGATAATACATTTGCATACAGAATGCTTTGTCATTTATTTGATTAAAACTGGATTCCCACTCTCATTTCACACTGGTCCTTGAGGTTGAACGGACTCACTGTAAAAAACCAAAGGCGTTCAGGGTGGGACTGTGGGAGGAGGGGAGTCTTAGAAATGGAGGGAGGGGGTTAAGGGTCTTTACAGGGTGAACAATCAGGCAGGGGCTGATGTCATTCTTCAGATATGTAAGGGAGGGGTCACATCCAGAACAATAGATCTCTGTAGAGTTCATATCCCGTTAAACTCCAACAGTTCAGATTTATAGAAAGCACCGATTCCACATCTTCACAGTTGGTTAATGTTTAACATGGCAATAATCGGTTAAAAGGCAGTGACAGCAGCTGTGCACATGTTGAAAGTAAAACTTAATTTATTTTGGCTAACTTTAGTCATGCAATTGGCTTAGAGCTGAGTGATGCAGACATGTTTTTGTCCTCATAATGTTCTTTTACTTCATTTGTTAGATAAGAAGTACTGATGTAGAGGTAAATAAGTTACACTGTCGGTATGCTAGCTACTGTACTGCCCCAAAAGATTTACATCTCATTACAGCACTATACAATTCCAAGAATAACACAGTTTTACAATGCAGTCCAACAGTAGTAACATTTATAGTACAAATAGGTTACTGTGGTGTAATTTTGATATTTTCCTCCCTGTGTCATCCTGTCACTAGTGATCTTGTCTCTTTTCTGCTTTTCAATTCAGCTTGATAACATTCGTCAGTGACTGTCCTGTTTGTTGACTGAGACTCGTCTCCAGAATCAGTGGGGGGTAGAAATCCAGTTAGATGGTCTCTTCCAGGGTTTTCTCCAACAAAGGCACATTGTGTTTGGGTATAATGGGGGAACTGATTTGGCCGAGTGGAGTTTCCAACTTTAGCCACGGAGTGTTGTCTGTTTTACAAGTGCCAACATGTTCTCAGGCTGGAACGGAGAACCGGCAGAACAGCATGTCTTTTGTTACTTCCACAACCCTGGCAGTTCACATTTGAGCATCTTTTGATATTGAAATGTGCAGCCTGATACTTTAAACCAGAGAGAGGCCTGAATTACTCAAGTCTGTAAATGTACCTACTTTAAGTTGTTTTATATCTTCTGTTTTTCTTTATGCTTGCAGTTCTTATCTGCCTGTGAGCTTAGTTATGTCGTGGTCAGTGGTCCAACTGACGTGTGTGTTACAGAAGATTAGTTATAGGCTTAGTTTTGATATTAGGATTTTAAGAGGAGTGCCATTTTACACAGACTATACAGTATCTTTAATGTGAACCACAATGGTTTTGGCTATTTTAATGTCCGCTCACAGGATTTAATAACATACCACTGCATTTATTTGTAAAATCCCAGGTGTAGTCTGTGTTGTAGACGGCAGCTTACAAAGTGCTTTGACAACAAAGCAAAATGAGGGTCGATACAGAAATATGATTTATAAAAAAGCAACCAGTTGGCCAAACCAAAAATAAAGTGCAACAAATGTCTTAACTGCTCTGGCATCTGGTGGTACATCCTGCCTCCAGCGTTCCAATGACACAATCACGGTCAAGTTGCCCCAGTTGTGGCATATGTCATTTTCTCCAGAGCTGTAGTGCATTTTTAAAGGGGTGCATGTGTTTGACAGAGGAGTAGTCATTTGGGATTGGTTGCACAAAGATATTGTGAGTTTTGAGACACAGGACGACTCCCAATCAGTTAGTGATCAACTCCCACATGTTCGAAATTATCGTAAAGACAACCATACATTTGTAAAACTCGTTTTATTAATTGAGAAAAGCTCTTCCCAAATTTGACCAAAAATAGTGGTGTGTTATTAAAACCCTTGTGTGTAATTTTTTGTCTTATTTCGATTGACGTCAGCAGCTTTTGAGAAAACATAAATCAGTCGATATTGTGTGAAGATACCCCGTCTGTGAGCTCATGGTATAGTATCTTTAACTGCTGTATGAAGGTAATTGGAGATCAAGTAAAACATCTAAAAAGACATGCAGAAACTTTGTCTAGGCCAGTTTCCTTTGAACAGCATGTGGATATCCAGTCTGCTTTGCAACCTTACTTAGGCCCTCCACAAATATTCATCATGATTATGTTGCATAATCACACTAATCATGTCCATTCAGAAGTTTGAAATCAGGTGTGCAGCAGCATTACTATCTGTGGCAGCTTGAAAGTGTCAGACCACTTGAGTCAACTCCTCAAAAAATCTTTAAGGTTAGTAAGTCAATTATTTCTCGCCATTAATAATATCAATTGGTACTTTATATTGTTGGAAATCCTGATTAGTCACCTTTCCAAGAAATAAGTAAAGTTTTATTTATATAGCACCTTTTAAGATAAAAACCACATAGTGCTTTACAACCAAATGCTGAAAGAAAAGAAAACAATAAAACCACAGTAAGAAACATAAAATCGCAACAAAATCAAGAAGGCACAACTTGTAAGGACCATGCATTCATGAAATGAGCAACACTGCTTAATTTGTGGGTGGCACCCCAAAAAATTGTGCTAGAATACCTTGCAATGTTCTCCTGTTGGTATTCACTCTTGTTTTGAGTTGCTTTGTGGTTTGGATGGTTGCACTTTCCCACAGTAATGAGGTAAAAACACAGCCTATTGGCCATTTTTACAGTTTATACATTTTACACAATCATTGATGTCAGGAGTGTGTGGAAGATCCATATAAAATCCTGAAGAGTAATTATGGATCTGGCTACTGCAGTTTTAATCTAACAATGGCAGCACACATTCTTTGTTTATCTCCCCCCTTTTTTTTGGTTTAGCTTCCTTTCCACTTTGTAAAATTATGTCTCAAACACATGAAGAGAAATCATACTTTATAATGGCACAACCAAATATGTCATGGAGGGAGTGAAGTCATGCCTCGCCTATCATTGTTCCTAAGGCATTCCAATAGATTATAAGGCAACACAGAGATATTGAAATCTGGTAAATCAGTAGATAGTTTGAGTCATCTGTGGTAAAAAGCATTATTATTTATGGCTGCATTCATGAGCTGACATCACTCCATCTAACAGTAAGCAAGTTCATATGTGTCTCTACATGAATATAAGCACATTCTCCTTGATGTGTCCCGTCATTTGCTCACAGAACACATTTCCTCGGACAGGAAACTCTCTGGTCACTTCCTCCTGCCGTCTCAGTTCCACTAATGGGCTCATAAAACTGGCTGTGGGTCTGAAAGAGGGGAGGCATGCAAAAAAAGAAGTCGCTCCTTGTCTAATGAGTGAGATAATTTACTTTTCAGTTTGTATAGTATGATGCGGCGCGATTTGAGAAGGGAAAGCGCTTCATGAGTCAGACAGCTGCCTTTGATCAATGAAGTGGTTGAAGTTTTAAGTTCGGGTTAGTTTTGACACATACAACTAAAAATGTAAGATCTAAGCGTGTTTAATTCCACAGCACATGTCATCTTGTTGATACGCGTGAGGCTCTGTTCACATGCTCTTTCCAGCTCACATCACAAATTTCATTACACCATTTCCCCATCAGCTTTTTCCCTGTTATTGATTTGTTTGAGTTCCACATGGCTCCATGATCAGCTGGTTGTAGTAATAGTGTTTTGTAATGCATTTATATTTTGAACACTTTGAACTTTTCCCTCATCTTAACAGTGTTCAATATGGCAATATTATATCCATTGCTGAAACAGTCGTTGAGTGTCTCTGCTGTGTATTTGTGCAGTTACAGAGCAAACCAGGGTTGGATTTTTGCTTATCTCCTGATCTCACGAGTCCGTCCACATCTCGGGATAACATGACTTAGAGCTCAGGACTTGCTTCACACGTTTCCACATGATGTGCAAGTGACAGTTGGTGGCGGTAACGTAACTCCAAACAGGTCGTTCTTCTTACTGGAACCTGCCCTTTGCAAAGAATGTTGACTGTTTTTGCTGTGATATTATGTGTGCCAGTATACAGCAACAGGATATTTTTGCATCTAAATCCATTTTAACACATGCCTCCTTTTGATTCAAGAAACCTCACTGTTATTCTTCATTATTTGATCCGTCTGACTTTAATTGTTGACTATTTGTGCAGATGAGTGCAATCCCACCAAGGGCTGGGTCAGGCTGTACCCTTTACGACCAAAAGAGCCATTTTTAGACCAAAAGTTAAAAAGTATGTTTAAGAGCCACAAAAAATATCTGAATGCTTTTTTGTTCATTTAATGGATTATTTTGTACGTTACGGTTAGACCAAAATAATCAATAAAACATTTTTGATTATTTCTGTGAAATTTTTTAATGGAATTTTATGGACTGTTGTCTATGTTTTATTCATTTTAATTGACATTATTTGTTATTTTTGTTCAGATTATTTATTATTTTGTTTCAGCTGTGGATTATGTTCAGTTTTGTTATAATTGTGTTTATTATTTTGCTTATTTTGTTCATTTTCTTGATTTGAGTCATTTACTTGACTATATTGTTCATTTTGTGGCCCCTTTTTCTTTTTTCTCTTTTTTCTTCATTTTTCTAGTGTCTTGTTGTTGATTTACTGATTTATTGTGTTCATTTTGATTGATTATAACATGTTACTACTATCACGGGACAAAGCCACAGGAGGCACTGGGCAGGGGCTAAAGAGCCCCACATTGCAGACCCCTAGGTTTGGTGATAGAATAAGTATTGTTATTGTGATATATTTATAGATTTTATATCAAATGACCACCTAGTTTCTTCAACTTTCTCTCAGGAACAATGTATTTGACATTACTATTACTATTAAAATCCGGTCATCGTCTGTCAGTGGCATAGGTATAAATTTCAGGGGGATCGGGGGGATTTGTCCCCCTCAATAAAACATTTTAACTGATATTCAGTTTTTTTATTTTGTCTAAAAATCTTACTTTTTAGATGAGATGATATTTCAATTTAAAAGATACAGGCTCTTGGGATTTTGTGATTAGTGAAAGAGGTTAAATTGATCTCAACGTGAGTGTAATTTAATTTCCTTAATTATTATTTAATTTATGTTGCTTTTTAGAAGATTTTGTTAATTTTGGTTTAGAACTTATTTGATTTAGAGCTCAAAATAAACAAAATAAGTTAAAATCAACTGCTTTACTCATTTTAAGTTCATTTTGTTTGATTTTTCTTTTTTGTACATTTTTCTTGCTCATTTGGTTTTTTTTTTATTTTGATGCTTATTTTTGCTCAGACACTTATTGTAATCTTTTCTTCATTTTTGTTCACTTTATTCAATGTCACTCTTTCTTGAGTATTTTGCTTGTTTTTCTGATTTTTGTGGTTATTTGGCTCATTCATTTTTTCACATTGTCTTGCTGAGTTTGTTTATTGTTGTCCATTGTCTTGATTATTTTCTTCATTTTTGTTGATTTTCTTGATTATTTTTGTTCATTTTGATTAATTTTCTCAATTCTTTTGTCCCCTCCACTGGTGACAGGAGAATTATTTTATGCATATTTAACTAAAAAGCTGGTCTTTCAAAGGTACCAGTGTGACCAGCTAACCTGTAGTCTTGAGGTAGTCAATGAGTCTTGAGGCCTTGATGAAGAATGTTTCATTCAGAAAATCCAAAGAGAATATGCATCTTACTGTTCCACATAATAGTGGACTATTTCTGCAGGTAAATGTACCAACCCTACAATCTTCAGACCTTCATCAGGTGAATTCTGTAAATATAATCTGAGGGATATTATTATTATTACGAGAAGTGATGTGGTTTTTGTTTTTGTCAGTAAGAGCCTTTTACTTCACTGTTGATTTTGACCCATCAGAACAGTAGACCGTATTAGAGCAGCTTTGTAAACAGCCTGTTTCTGTCCAAAATGAAATCCCTTTTGTCATCTGTATTTTAAGTCAAGAGGTGAGAACAAAGCGTCCATTGTCTTTGGCTGAATCCATCACTTCTAAAGTGGAGGTTGTCAGCACATTGATCATCCATCTGCTCAGAGTTAAATGACTCTTGATTATAGTTATTGAACTTGTAGGGTCGAAGTTATTCTAATCTACACACGTTTTGATACTAAATGTTAGTGGATTCTCTTTTTGAGTAGAACAGCTGTGTTGTGGTCAAAGCTTTAATGTATGGGTTTAGTTATTGTCTACATTTTCATTTTACTGCATTTAATTCTGTGTTTGTTGACTAAATATGAAGCAGACGCGGATATTTGTCTCTTTTAAGTCCATTCAGTATGTAAAGCATCAATACATAATACATTTGAGTTTTATTGTAATTTCTTTATTCAGAAAACTACAGAGCCGATGAGTTTTATCACTATTATATTAGTATGTACATTATCTACTGTATAAGCTGTACAGTATAGATGTGCTCAGTAAAATGGCCCATTTTTTTGTGACTGAGGCTACAGGCAAAATCCCAAATAAAAATATTCTGCAGGTGGAGTTTTTTTTAATAAATGCAGGGAAAAGCTGTTGACAGATTCTTTGACATTACACGTGCCATAGAATTTTCATCTTTTAAGACATTATCCATGTGTGCAATTTAAGGTGCAGTCTACAATATTGGCAAACCCTAACCCTCATAGTTGTCAAGCTAGTATGTCTGTTCTTTTTTACCTATACCAGATGTTGAAGGAGTCTGAAATGCAGGCTGTCTCTACGCAGTGTGGGTAGATAAGCTGCAGTTGCTAGCTCCATAGTAGCTACGACTGTTTTTGAGCTTGTGCACCTATGAGGTTGTAAGCTACGCTGACTAGCGGGTCGCCTGTTTAATCAATTATGGTACTGTGGACTGCTACAAATGATGGGCTACTAGCAAGATTACAAGCATCGTAGAATGCACCTCTAACCATCCTTCAGTTTATTGGACAGACACAGTGGGGACAGACAGAAAAGGTGGAAGTGACCTGCAGCAAAGGGTCATGGGGTGCCTTTGAACTTGAGCTGCTCTGCAATCAGCCACAGAGTCAATGGAATGGAAGAATGAATAAATCTGAATTCTGGAGCATCAAACTAAACATGTGAGGGTGATTTTTAACCTTTTGAGGTAATATTTTTTCCAAAAGTCTGTATTTCCATTTCCGGAGCTTCAAGTTGGCAATCATCCACTGTTTTTCATCAGCAGCACTCATTACACCAAACTGTTTATATCTTTATAGATATTGTCTGAAATAAATTGTAACTATAAGAAAAATTGAGTCCAATAATTTTTATGCACTGTTGGTTCTGTTCATTTTCTGTCATCTTGATCACATTCCAGAGGTGTTCTGTGAGGTTCATGTCTGTGAAGATTTTCAGTCATCCAGGTCATTGTATCCAAGGCGTGTGGTTTTCCTTCTGTCGACTGGACTGGAAATTTGGTTTGAAGACG
>JAQQAE010018634.1:0-11145 GCA_029823295.1 Pseudamia nigra
TGAACTACTTCAGTTGTGTGTAATGAATCTAAAATATATGAAAGTCTAATGTTTATCAGTACATTACAGAAAATAACGAACTTTATCACAATATGCTAATTTTTTGAGAAGGACCTGTAAATGTTTCAGATCATCAAATAAATTTAAATAATAAAATTTAAAAAACACAAGTAAATGCAAAATGCAGTTTTTAAATGAAGGTTTTTATTTTTAAGGGGGAAAAAAATCCAAACCTACATTACCCCGTATGAAAAAGTGCTTGACCCCCGTGTTAAAACATAAATTAACTATGGTTGATCACATCTTGGAGTTCAGTTTCTCTAGCCACACCCAGGCCTGACTACTGCCACACCTGTTTCCAATTAAGACATTTCTAAAATAGGACCTGCCTGACAAAGTAAAGTTGACCAAAAGACCCTCAAAAGCTACACATCATGCTGTGATTCAAAGAAATTCAGGAACAAATGAGAAACAAAGTAACTGAGATCTGGTCTGGAAAAGCTTATAAAGCCATTTGTAAAGGTTTGGGATTCCAGTGAACCATAGTGAGAGACATTATCCACGAATGGTGAAAACATGGAATGACCTTCCCAGGACCTTCCCTTATTTATCCCAAGACGTCACAAAAGACCCCACAACAACATCCAACGAACTGAAGGCCTCACTTGGCTCAGTTAAGGTTCATGACTAAAAGAGAGAGAGAGACTGGGTGAAAATGTCCTGCGTGACAAGAATTCCAAGAGGAAAACCACTGCTGACCAAAAAAGAACATAAAGGCTTGTCTCAGTTTTACCAGAAATCATCTTGATGAACCTCAAGACTTTTGGGAAAATACTCTGACGAGACAAAAGTTGAACTTTTTGGAAGGTGTGTGTCCCGTTAGATCTGGTGTAAAAGTTGCACAGCATTTCAGAAAAGAAACCATGAATTCTGCTGTCACCAAAAAATCCTGAAGGAGAATCTCTGTCCATCTGTTCATAACCTCAAGCTGAAGTGCACTTGGGTTCAGCAGCAGGACAATGATGCAAAACACAACAGCAAGTTCACCTCTGAATGACTTAAGAAAAACAAAATGAAGACTTTGGAGTGGTCTAGTCAAAGTCCTGACCTGAATTCCATTGAGATGCTGTGGCATGACTTTAAAAAGTTGGTTTGTGCTCGAAAACACTCCAATGTGGCTGAAATACAACAATTCTGTAAAGACAAGTGGGACAAAATTCCTCCACACCGTCTTCAAAAAACTCCTCGACAGTTATTGTAAGCGTTTGAGTGGAGTTGTTGCTGGTAAAGGTGGACCAATCAGCTATTAGGTTTAGGTTGCTGTTACAGAAGGTTCTGGCTACCTTCTCTATGATTCAACTCTCTAAGCTCCCAAGACAGCCCCTGTGTTCCTTCACCAGACCCTGCGTGTAGGTACAGAACTTGAGTTGTGTTCTATACTAGCCCTGGGTGATAGGTTTATCCCTAACATATCAGAGGAGTAGGTGTATGGCTGCAAACTCCACACGTCTGCTTATGGGTCTGGCGATTCCCACCCGCAGTCTCTGTCTGCCCGGCAGTCCGTGTACTTTGTTCTGATGGAACCCGCTCCTGGGTAGTTGACTGTCATTCAGTTTGTTAAGGTGAATATGTACAAAGTGTTAACATGCTATTGAAAGTTTGTTTCTCAGTCCACAGGTCGATATGGTTCGGTTCTCTCAGCTCTGTTTCCTCTCTGAGCTGTTCTATCAAAACTCAATACCAATTGTCCTGAATCTCTGACACTCTCTCACACGAGTCTCTAGATTCTCCACATGTTCTGTTCCACAGCTGCGTCACATCGGCTGCTTCATCAGCTCGTATCCCCCGCAGCTGATTCCAATCCACTAATGAGAGGGAGTTCACAAACCACACCCATATCCTCCAAATATATGTAAATCAGTGAAACCCTGAGCCAACACCATGCCTACGGAAACTGGATTGTAACAGGGGCAAACACTTTTTTACACAGGGTCATGTAGGTTTGGATTTTTTTTCTCATTAAAAATAAAAACCCTCATAAAAAAACTGTATTTTGAGTTTACTTGCATTTTTTAAATGTATTATTTATATTTGTTTGATGATCTGAAACACTTAAATGTGACAAATATACAAAAAAAGTTAGAAAACAGGAATGGAACAAGCACTTTTTCAAAGCACTGTAAATAAATTTAAAGTAAAACAAATTAAATAGGAAAACCAAATAAAAACTTAACACAGTAGTAAGTGTGGTCTGGTCATCAAGTGATGGTTGCAGCTCCATGCTGTACAACTGACTGACTTATTTCCTGTCGCAGTGATGACATAAAACACTGAAATAACCGTGTGTACATGTCATCCTCAGAGGAAGAAAAACTCAATGATTTCAAAACA
The DNA here is from genome assembly GCA_029823295.1 of Pseudamia nigra. Lineage (NCBI taxonomy): Eukaryota > Metazoa > Chordata > Actinopteri > Kurtiformes > Apogonidae > Pseudamia > Pseudamia nigra. Next base: position 2,392 of record JAQQAE010018634.1, read on the forward strand.
GGAAGCAGCAATTCAGGACGTTTTCACCAAAAATGCTGATTTTGACATATTTGTCTATTTTATCACCAGTGCTGTCATATAATTTTATTCACACCCGGATATAGTGGATATATTCTGGATATAGTGATCCAGAATGCTTACAGGGGTTGAGGAAAAATATTTCCTGTAAGATAGTAAATAAAGCTATAGACATGAAACTTTACATTGTCTTTACATTGTCTTGTCTTTTTGCATGTTTTATGTCTCCATGTTTCTTTTTTGTTTTTTGCATTTTTTAAGTTACCTTTGTGTTTTTCACCTTTTTAAATTTTGGTAGTTTGCAACATTTTGCAGCTTTCCATCGTTAATTTTTTGTCTTGTCGCATCTTCTACTAAAAAAACAAATACTTGTTTGGTTTCTTCAACTTCCATTCTGGCTCAATATTCAGCTATAAACTTGAATCAAATAATGACTTGACACTGATCGTGACAACTGTCAATACTGATGTTTTGAACATATCCATCATGAGAACATCACTGGCTGCATCAGCTGTAGAGGAGAAATGACCCTTCATTTGTGCAACATTAGGACATGATATGTAAGTGATGTAGTGAAGACAGAAAGTCGGTGACTTCTGCTACAGGAAACAGGCCTGTGTGTTAAAATTACTACACAACCTCTGTTTCCCTCTGTGTGAGTCTGTATCTATTACATAGGACTCAAGGGTGCGGATCGTTTGAAGAAACACCGACAAGACACACAGAGACACGTGCAAAAATAGGTCCACACATGTTTCGGTTTAGAAGTGGCCATAAAAAGGCCTTTTCATCCTGCCACTGAACCTCCTGCGTTACCCAAGCTCATTAGAGCACACACCCGCACATACTCTCAAAGCTGAAACTTCACAGAATGTAAAATGTGTTCGTTTTTCAGTACAGCATGTATGAAAACTCAGCTGTTTTCATTCTCGAGAATTAAAAGCTTTGACTGTTCTGCTGTTGTGGCTTTAATCCATCCCAGAAGCTGGAAAAAAAAACAGGGCTGTGAGTCTTAAATTCCTCATTCAGCTGCAAAACCTGACCTTATTTCTACTCTTTACATTATAATTCCTTTAACTACTTCCAGGTACAAGAGATGGGGGAAGAAGTACTGGAAAGTGAGAGAACATTATGTGCATTCCTGTAATACTTCCCCAACCAAAAATAAACATGACTATATATACACCACAGCAGCTAAAATTAGATTCATCTCATTTTCCGTCTATGTCTCCAAATCATTTTTCCCATCGGTCTTGCTACTTTAAATCAAAGTAGAGAGTATCTTCACAAAGTAGAATTTATTCATAAAGTGAATTTGTAATATATGTTCAGACAGGTATCTTGCTTGTTTTTGTTTATTCCCTTGATTATTTTGACCATTTCTGTTCATATTGTTGCTTATTTTAATTATTTTTGTTGCATATTTATGGTTGTTTTGTTCATTTTTTTAACTTATATTATATATATCCTTAGTTTGTTCACTTATTCCACTCATTTTTTTGCTTATTTTTTTAATGTACTCATTTCCTCATTTTTACTCATTTTGTTACCTATTTTGTTCATTTTGTGTAACCTACCTGACTACATTGATCATTATTGTTGATTTTTATGCTTATTTTGTTGATTTTTTTACCTTGTTTTTTTTATCATTTTTACTCATTTTTTGCTTATCTCGTTCACTTTTGTGGTCATTATTTCTAATTTCTGCCTATCTTTGTTGCTTAGCTTATTCATTTTGACAATTTATGGGATAATTTTATTGTTTATTTGTTTGTTTTGATATAATAGATTGTTTCAAACATTTCAAACTTTTTTACTCCTACTCCTTGAGCTGTGGCTAAATGTAACCGAGTAGAAGAAAAATGTTTTCACTACAAATGGAACTCAGTAAGAGTAAAAAGTATTCTGTAAAATACCTACTCCCTGAAGTACTTTTTTTTGAAAAAAATACTCAAGTAAATGTAAAGGAGTAAAAGTACTTAAGTACTACCCACCTCTGATTTAAATAATATTAATGCACCAGACTTGTAGATCTAGATACAGAGAAACAGCACTCAAGCAAAAGTACCAGTGTTACCGTGGAATTCTAATGACTCCCATAGAAATAAAAGTACTCATGAACATAAGTACCTGAGTGAAAGTAAAAGAGTTTGTCATAAAAACTACTCAATAAACAAAGGTGGATGACTTGCCACCTGTGCTTTCCTCACTCTAAACACTGACACACACTGTTTTAATGTGTCTCCAGCGTAGTGGAGGGGATGTGCAGGTATACGGTGGACACCCCCTTATTTCCCCTCTTCTACCCACTCAGATAGGCGGAAACATATTCACAATCATGCACTGCATGAACACTAAATGTATTTCAATATTTCCAAATCCGCAACGTGCATTTTAAAGACACTTAAAAACAGGCACGTGAAGCCATCTCTGGATTTATGAGGGTCTTTGAGCTCCACAGGTCACTGTGGACGCGACACTTCACTGTGGACGCTGCGGATACGACAGGTCACCGTGGACGCTGCGGATGCGACAGGTCACCGTGGACGCTGCGGATGCCATCATCCCTGGAGGCTTAACCAAAGTACTCCAGCCACTTGACATCTTGGTGAACAGGAGTTTTAAGGCAGTTTTGCGTCACCTGTGGGAGCAGTGGATGTCGGATGGAGAGCACAGCTTCACGGTAACCGGGAGGATGCGCCATGCAACTTTCCAGCAAGTCATTGGATGGATCGACAAGGCATGGACTTGAGTGACAAATGAAACCATCCCGTCAGGATTCAGAAAGGCTGGAATAATTGGAAATGGAACTGATGCTGAGTCTGACGACAGCCAGGCAGAGGACGAAGCGACGCGTCATCTATCTCCGGAGTTGGCAGTGTTGTTCAGAAGCGACACCGAGGATGAAGAATTTAAAGGATTTAGCGATTAGGAGTGAGATTGTGAGTTTGATGAACTTGTTAGATTATGTTGTTTATGCTATAGTTATGTAAATAACTGTTAACCCTTTAACACTGAACGTGTCGGCAACGACACATTTGTGCATCACTCACCCGGTGAGGCGCGCCCTGAGCGGGCTCTCGCTTCTGATGTCAAGCGCGCAGCCGCCTGCAACCCGCTCCGGGGACAGTGGCAGGTGGGGAGTTTGACTGGGGCGGTGCTCATGTCAAACGGTAACACAGGTGTCCTAAGGCGAGCTCAGGGAGGACTAAACCGTCCGCGGAGCAGAAGGGCAAAAGCTCTCTTGATCTTGATATTCTGTATGAATACAGACCATGACAGCAGGGCCTCCGCTGTCATATTACATTATATTACGTTAACATACGCTACATACGTTATATTACGTTAACATACAAGACACCTATTCAGCCTGTTGTTCTCTATTCTATTATCACTATGACCTGCCTTTCAAGATGAAATGTCTGTTCTTGGTGTCGGATTTTGCAAAATAAATTTCCCGCAAAAAATGTGACATATAGTCCAGTGCGACTTATGCAAGGTTTCTTCTTCTTCATTATGCATTTTTTTGGCTTGTGCGACTAAAACTCAGGAGCGACATATAGTCCGGAAAATATGGTAACCAATTCCGTATTATGAAGTTACTACTTGAGTAGTTGCTACACTTACTCAAGTACTTGTGTCATTAAAATTAAGAAGTCACAGTATATTTATTTGAGTACTTTTTCTATTTACTCCACACACCACTGCAAAGCACACCTGTGAGCTGAAACCATTCCAGGGGACTACCTAGTGAGAAAAAGAGACGCAAATGCAAACCAAACCTAAATGTGGTTACTTTAAATTCTAAAACATATTGTGGGTTGTTTAGACACGGAAGTGATTATTTGTTATCCGGTTAAAACCTCGTTGTCCGAGTGAAATTTTTTGCAGTTTTTTTCCTCAGTATCCGAATTTCTCGTTGTCAGAAGAGCTCGTTATCCGACATACCACTGTACTGTATATTGTTACCTTATTATTCTAATGGCTCAAGTAGAAGTACTCACAAACATGTACTTGAGTAAAAGTACAAGAATATGCCATAAACAACTACTCAAGTAGTGAGTACCTTAATAATGTTGAATTGATTCCAGCCTCATACACTGTGTTATTACAGGTAATTATCTATAGATAAAAACAATGTAAAGATCACATTAGTTACCATTAATAAACCAGTGTCAGAACCAGGAAAATGCAAAGACACATGATTTTAGACACCGTTTAAGATTTGCTTATTGCTACATTTATCGCTTAAGTTCTGTATTTTTGTTGATTATTTGGACCATTTTGATCATGTCCTTTGCTTTATTGACTTTTTGCAATTTTGTTGATTGTCTTGTTCATTTTTGTTTGATTACTTGATTATTTGAATCAAATTTTGTCGCTTATTTTGGTGAACTTGTTTTGTTTTGTTGGTGATTTTTGTTCATTTCCTTGATCATTTTGTTAATCTTTCCACATTCTGTTGTCTATTTGGGTGATTTTGTGATCGATCATTTTTCTTCATTTACTTGATTTACTTTATTTTCTTCATTGTGGTGATTTCATGCTCATTTTGTTTTTTTGGTTAATTTTGCTCCTACTCATCAAGATGTTGCGAAGTGTAACTGAGTAGAAGTTTGTTTTTCTTTTTCATCACAAATGTAATTCAGTAAAAATATTCTTCAAAACATCTACTCTCAGTAGTGCATTTTTCTCACAAAACCTACTCAAGTACATGCAATGGAGTAAATGTACTTGACCACTATCCACCTCTGCTTGTCAGCAATGAAAATCATTAAAACAAAAAAACAACTAAGGCTTTGGAGAAAATAAAATTAAAACATACAGGGTGTTTTTTTTCCTCCTTACAAATGCAGCCCAATGTAATAAATGTGTCAGTGGTGCAGGAGGGGTGCTGAGTGGCTAAGCTAACATCCTGTGGTGCGTTCGTTTGCTCGCTCACATACACACAGCACATGTATCTGGCAGCAGATGTGGCTCAAATGCTGCTGGTTTAAATTTTGACTCAGCAAGTTCATTTTATCTGCTGAACTTTCTTCAAATAAATGGAAAGGTTAGTGCCTGTGAGGACGGAAGAGTTCTGTGGCACAACAATAACCCTGACATTTCCATGCAAAGGGTGTTTCCTTTTTGATATGTGTGCTTTACAACCGGAAGTGACTTTAGCATCAAATAAAATCAATCAGAATGGGAAACATTCATACAAAGGCTGCACGGACACAGAAAAAAGCATCTTTTAGAAAGGAACTCAAATAACATTGAACACATTATATATTAAATCCATTTTACACATAAGACAGTCCATCACTACTTCAAGAAATGAAGGTCAGTCATTCCAAAAAACCTCAAGAACTCTGACGCACGTGAAAGTGCAGTCAACAAAAACCATCAAATGAAACTGGCTCTCCCTGGTTTCCGAGTCTGGTAATTCTAATTAAAGTCTCCTCTGCAGCAGAGGTAGCTCTTGGTCTTCCTTACTTGGGACGGTCCTCATGACAGCTTTATCATGGTATTTGATGGTTTTGGCAACTGGGGACACATTCAAAGTTCTTAAGATTTTTCCAATTGACGGACCATCATACAGTATGTCTTTCTTTAGCCGAGTGTGTCTTTCCATATAATGGATTTGTACAGTAGTTGTAGTAGCACTAACAGGGCTATTGACTCTGCACCAGACAACTGATGGTCTGAAGCACAATAAAAGCCGTCCACACAGACGACAAGTTTAGGAATGTCTGCAAAAGATTTTCATTATATTGTCGTTTCATCCACGCGGAGCCGGCGTTTTGGGAGCTGGAATATACACACTTTTAAAACCAGGTCCAGAGTGAACATATATCAAAATGCCACCCATGTTTACAACCTGTAAACATCTTTTCTGAAATGATGATGCCATAGCCCCCACCTGCGCCAACCCGGCCAACAACAGCAACGACCGCAGACTACAGTATTGTGTTTGTGTTGCAGAAGCTACTGAGCTTGTTATGGCTTTTATAACAAAATCTTCTGCTCCTCTACGACCACCGTGATCAACAGGCGGACATGGAGAACAGCGAATGCCACACGTTCTTAGTTGTTTGTTTAAATCGCACAAGTTTTATGTGCACATTCCATACATTCTACGTTACTTTTTGTTTCATTTCTTTGGCTGCTAAGCCGGTTATACATAGAGAAACGCGACTCACCTCATCTCAACTCAACTGGAAATCTGCTTGATGTGCGGTGGTTCCCGACCCAGATTTTTCAGTCTCAATGTTGTCTGACAGAAATCGTTTCGATTCAACATGTTGAATCGCCAGGACTCCGTCTCGGCGATGTGTGGCAGTCACGACTCCGACTTCGCGACTTTTATCATTGGTGGACGTGTGTCACGACGCAATCAATGTTTACTGTCAATAGATGGCGCCAGTTCCCAGGCGTGAGTCATGGTGTCAATCTGCAGCGAGGTCCGTTCAATCATGCACCAGGCGACAGAACTCATCGAGTTGAGTTGGGATCAGTCGCGTTTCTCTATGTGTGGCCGACCTTACAGGCCTGGCCAGTGATTTTAGTGGTTTGTGTGGGGACACATTTTGTGTGACAATGCTGTGTTTATGGAAAACTTTTTAAGAACAAAAAAGAAATAGATTGTTTTTGTCTCCATGTGGACAAGGCCTAAGGAGAGAAGAAATGGCACAAATTAACTCTTCACAAGACACCTGTGATATAAAAACCACTCCAGGTGACTAGCTCGAGAATCGGGAGAATGCCACGCGTGGACGAGGCTATGAAGGGACAAAGCCATCGCTTGCAAATGCTGAGTGGTGAGCACTACTGCCAGTCGGGTCTGACTCTGATCTGAAATCGCACAGTGTACGCCAGCTTTTAAATGTCCTGTAGCATTAAGAGAATCCGTGGAAAGTTAATGTTAATTTCTGAAGCGAAATGGATGAGGGGGACTATTGCTAAACCGAAGTTACGGACATATATTCAAATTAAAGATACTTTTGAGACAGAGTTTTATGTTAAAGCAAATTTGACAAGGAGCCAAAGATGTTTGATTGCTCAGTTGAGAACAGGAATCCTTCCCCTGGCCTTGGAGACTGGGAGGTTTTCACAAACCACAGAAGAAGAGAGACTCTGTGGACTGTGTGAATTGGGAGAGGCTGGAAAGTGAAATTTATTTTTTGTTGCATTGCCCCTTATATGATGAGCCTAGAAACCTGCTGTTTAGGGAAATGTTTGTTGATAAGCCTGATTTGTTCTGGAGGAGTGATGATGGCAAGTTGAAATGGTTATTTAGTTTTAATATGTATAAATTGGCTACTTTTGTTTGTAAAGCCTGGAAAAGGCGGCAGGCTTGTTTATTTAAACAAGTTTGAAATGTAAACATATGTGGTGTGTGTACCATCTGGCAATTAGTCTTGTGTTATAAATGAAATTTTAAATGAAATTTAGAGGCTGAAGGGAACCTCTGGCCCAAACATATCTGTTAATGTACCAATGTGCTTTATGATGTACAAATATGTCTAATGCTCATACACCAGTCTGAACAGCAGCAGAGTGCATTTTATTCTGTTTAAGTATCTGCATTTAACATGTCATTTGATGAATATGTATATAAAAATGAGACCAATCAATCTTTTTATATATATACATTTTTATATACAATCTATCTATCTATTTAATATAAATGGGTGAATTATATAAAAGTTCACCCCCTGTTCAGTGTTCACCAAGGTCAAAATATTGATTGATTGATTGAAAATAAACTATAGCGACCAAACTGTTGTTGGTACCAGGCTGTAAACATCTTTATATCTGCTCTGAAGTTGGACATTTCAGCATGGGACTCTATGAGGAATGACTTGCTTTTGGATTCTGCCCCCTGTGGACACTACAGATACTGCAGTTTTTGACAATTCCGTATTTAACTCACAATTCGGCCATGAAAACTGTTGCTTGGTACTGATACAACAATGATTCTGGGCTGACTAATCGACAATCTAAAATCGTAGTAACGTAGCACCTATTCAGCATGTCTTTGCTCAGTTAAACCCACAAATAAGCATCTGTTTTTTTCTATTTTCCCTGAGCCAAAAAATCAGCCTTGAAACCTGAATGAAATAATCATTTGACATGTATTGTGATTGCGTAAGGCATCGGCTCGTGTATTTTTATCAAAGAACATTTTGTGCTGTATCAGCCAACACTAACCTCTGCTTCTGTGGCATCAATTGCACAAGTCAGCAGCACTGTTCATGAGTGTTGTTAATTTATCTTCCACTATATCATAAATTTATCATATTAATAACCACAAAAAGCTCTTACATTGGCATTGTAAACAGTACCGAGTCTCCTATTCAGGTTCCCTACAGCAGGGTGTATGCAGCCTATTTCATGTCCTAATGTACGAAAAAAAAGGGACAGAAATGTCTACTCACTCAATCTGCACCCATAGAAGAATCAGCAGTAAGTTCAGGAGGCAGTAGAAGAAGCACCTCAGCTCGTTCCTCATAAAAAGGCAAAATGTGAACAGCAGCCACATGCAGCTGGAAACAAAGAAAAGCGGAAGATTAGCAGCATCTGAAATTTTTTTTTTTTAAATCTGCAACAACCAGAACTTCTTGATTCCTCTTCCTCTAAACTCACACTGCACGTTACACACAGAAGTCGTACTGCTGCACACACTCCGACTTTGTATGCGTCACACGGCACTTCCTCTTTTTCAGTTCCCCACATGAGGACAGGGGTTGT
>JAQQAE010018635.1:0-11145 GCA_029823295.1 Pseudamia nigra
GTGTGTGCTGACTCCAATTTAACATGAGTTTGAATGTAACTGGTTAAATCCCAACACAGCCACATCCCCAGTTATAAAAGGTTGTGCACACTTGTACAACCTCATTATCGCAGTTATTTATTTTTAATTCACCTCGCTGAAAGATTTCAGTTTGTTTTTCAATTGCGTTGTAGAGGTTAGAGATCACATTAAAGGTGGGAAAAGTTGTGAATTTATTTATCTTGGTGTCACCTTTTTTCCCCAAAAAACCTGGCATTTGAACAGCAGTGTGTAGACTTTTAAGATCCACTGTAGATGATATTTCAGGTTCTCCCAAAATTGCCCCTCGGGGATTCAGTGAAGAGTAGAGTAGAGTGCAGTAGAATAGAATAGAGTAGAATAGAATAGATAATTCCCCAAATCAAAACAGTGTGGAGAAGTTTCACACACATTCCCATTTCAGAATTTCTGTAATTCTGAAATGGGAACGAATCAGGATGAATCTGACAGAGTCAGCCTTCATACCAACAATAATATTTTTGATATGCAGTTTACAGGACTTATGTCAGGCAGACCTGTTGCTGGTTTTTTTGTGGCTGCTCACATACAGTAGTTACGTATTTACAGATTCCAAGAAGGAGGAAATTAACCTATTAATTAACATTTTAACACATGGACTGCATATCAAACTGACATATTACTCAAAGAGGAGGGTTTATACAATGTCTTATACACTGACTATAAGACATTTATACTAAAGAACATTTTTCAAGAGCTCACCATCAGACCACCTCATGGCATCATCCAGGTGTGGTGGCAGCCCCTTCCACAGGATGCTGTCTTTAGGGTAGCCCAGATCCATTCGTCTCAGGTGGTCATCGTAGCGCCAGTAGTTGTTGTCCTTGAAGAAGTAGGTTTTGTCGTTGTGGAGCCAAACAAAAGCTGCATCAACCCCGTCCGAGGGCAGACCAAAGTCACTGATGGGACGGGGGTAACCCTCCTCTACATTGTTGTCTTTAAACACCCAGTACTTTAGACCTAAGGTTGGAGATGGGGGTAGTTGAAGGAAATATTTTAGCAGTAGTTTGGAATGTATGAGGGTCAAACCACAAACAGAGAAAAATGGACATAATGTATTTGCAACTCTGTCTGTAAAAAAGTTGACTCACTGTGCAAAATTTAAATAAAACATGATGGGTTGACTTTCGAACACTGAAAAGAGTAGAAAGACAACATATCACATTGAAACTAAGAGTGCTTTCACACCTACAACATTTAGTCCGCTTAAAGCGGACCGGAGTCCGGAGCACCTGCAAGTTTGGTTCGTTTGGGCTAGTATGAAAGCGGACCAGTTTGTTTGGGTTCGGACTAAAGAACCGTACCGAGAGCACCTTTTCGTGGTAGTCTCGGTACGGTTCGGTACGCCTTCATCTGAACTCCAGTGTGGTTCGCTGATGTTGAGAACGCTGACTGGACTCGATCTGCTCCAGTTGTCTGTAATGTAGCAGTTTTTGGTCTACAGAGGCTTCCGTAGCAAGCTGTGACGTACATTTCAAGAAGCTAGTAAACTTCTCTACTTCAGTCTTCTCCGTGCCAAAAAAAAGCGCACAGTGTTTTCGACCCGAATACGATTGCCATGCTGGAACAACAGCAGTATTTGTGCATTTTGCACAAACAAATGATGATGCAGTAATAATAAATCGCCACAAAAACAAGTAAAATAGTCCCATTCATTATTCCGAAATAAAGCATACCGTAAATCCAATATTTTTGTCTGCTGGATTTTTCCCTCTACAAATGCTGTGACAATCAGCTCTCACTTACGTCACCCAAAACATAGTGTTTTGTAAACAGTGCCGCCACAAGTGGGGGGATATACAATATTCATAGTGGTTGGTTCATTTGCAAAAACGCTGGTGTGAATGTGGACCAAACTAGTTGAGAATTGCAACATTGTAGCAACTTGTGGGTCCAATCGAACCACTGTACCGGACTAACAGGTGTGAAAGCACCCTAAGATCTTTCATTATTTTGTGAAAATTTCATGTACATGCGGATGCCAGCAACACATTTGAAAAATGTTGTTTCAGTCGTAGGAAAAGACTGGAAAAGGTGCAAAATGCTTACAAAAGACACCTGGTTCAACAGCTCACAACTAATCTGGTGGACTGGAAACAGGTAAGTGAAATATAAAAAGAACATCCCAAAGACGCTAAGTCCGGCTAATGTAAAGATGGTGAGGGGTTCACATTGTGTAAGGGTGCTCTGGCAAATGATTCAACAATTTAAGAATAATGTTTCTCATTGTAAAAATGCAAGGAATGTGAGAGTTTTATTTTCTACAGTTCACAATATTAACAAAACATTCACAGAATTTGAAGTGAATCTCTGTGTGCAAGGAGCAAGACTGAAAACCAGCAGTGGATGGGTGTGATCTTGGGGGCTGAGATGACACTGCATTAAAAACAGATATTCTGTAGTGGACATCACTGCAGGGGCTCAAACTTCAAACATTCTCTGTACACACAGTTTGTCACCGTATCCACAAATAATGTTGAAAACTCTATCATGCAAAGAGGAAACACTACATAAACCAGTCCAGAAACACTTTCCCTAGGCTCATTTAAGATGGACAGAGGCCAAGAGGAAAACTTTCCTGTGGTCTGACCAGTCCACATTGGAATTTCTGAAGTGGAAATCATGGACCCTCTGTGCTCCATGCTAAAGAGGAGAGGGACATCCACCTTGTTATCAGTGCTCAGTTCAAAAGCCAGCATCTGTGAGGGTATGGGACTGCATGAGCAGATGTATCTGAGCATGGTGAAAGTCTGCTGAAAGAATTTTTGTCTGAGTTTTTCCAGTAATGGATTTGATAGCTGGGAGCGAATGCTACACTGAAGACTATGTTGAGTATTACCTTTGTGTAGGGAAATTTACTTTTGGTACAACCCTTGTATGAAAAACTTCCTTTCAACACTGCCTGATACTGATTACACAGGAATCAAAGCTCTTCATTCATCATTTTAAGTACAAGAAGAAAACAAATATTTAGTTATTTTACTGTACCTTTAAAAAACACTATTTTGTGATCCCCAGGCCTCTCGTACACAGCGTCCACACTGTCCAGGTTTGGTGGCAAACCCCTCCAGAACCGATGGATCTGAGCTGGACGAAGGGAAACCAGGTGCTTCTCTCGAGTGAGTCGCCAAAAGTACTTCCCTACGATGATAGCAGAACAGGCCCGGGTAGAATTTGTACAGCATAGTTTGCACTTTGCATAATGTTCCTCCAATAATTATTATGCAAATCCCCCAGTTTAGTTATTTCAGCAAAGACTAAAAGACAAATTAAATCTTCATGCAAATCATTCTCTTCAAGTCATGTTTTATTCATGTTTAATTTCACTGCTTTTTATAATTGTGGGTATCAATTTCATACAGTATAATTAAATGTTATGAATTTATACGGATGCCTTGATATTAAACTCTTGTACTTTTGCACATAGCGGCCAATTAGATCAGGTGAATCTGGGCTCATGATGTGCACACAGCACACCTCAGCCCCATAGGATCATTTTGTTTTTAGACTGAAAAGTGTTGAATGGTGTGTGAGCTTCTGATACGAGTGCCAAAGCCACACATGACTAGGTTTTCTATTGATTGATGGAGTCACCGCTCTGTCCTGTGCCCAGTACCCTGTCCACCGGTTCTTTAGTTTTATCTTCAGTCCATTCACCCCCTTTTCCCCATCTCCTCTCACACTGTCACTCCTTATCGGTTCGCTCTCTCTTTTCCACTTTCTCTGCTAAGTTTAAATACCTTTGAAAAAGAAGGCCTCGCCTCGTATTTGAGCTACTGCGTCAAAGTGGCTGGTGCATCTGTCTGGGGTGTCTCGTGCAAGCCTGGAATGAGATGAGAAGACAGTTGGAATAAGACAGAAAAATAAGCTAAAAAAATAAGTAACATTTTATTCATATGGCACTTTCAAATTAAGTTTTTTACTTGGCAAAGGATCCAGTGCAACAGTAAAAATAAACTATTTGCCTCATAATATTTTTGAAAATACCATATGAATAAGTAAAATGGCAATGAAACTAACCCCAGGTGAGATTAAAATAACAACAAAACAACAGAGTGCAACCAAAATTACACAACGTATTATGCTGCAAATGTGTTCTCTGCTTAACATTGCTAAAAAACCTAAAATGCATGATTCAAAACATGTATGACATAAGAGAAAAAATGTATTACGACAAAAAAAAAATGCACATTAAAAACTAATGCAGCTTCAGTATAATTTACTTGTATTTCTCTGTAAACAGAATGAACACACCATGTTCCAAAAAAGATCAGCTGGGGGTAATATTAGGGCTGAAAATGACTTTAATTTAAGAGGTGACTCTGAGCATTATGAGCTGTGACACATACAGTTTCATGGATTCTTGATTCTATTCTGCGCCATAGTGTGTAAAATTTACAAAAATTTCATTTTGCTTCTTTGAAAAATGTTTTTAAACATGCCAGTGAGTTTTTCATGCTTTTAATGAAGATCTGGCAAACCTTGGTAGGTTTTTAGTCTGGAATTCAGGAACAATTTGCAACACCTGACTTTAACCTGCTTGAACTTGCATGTTCACTTCAAAATCAAAATTTGGGACATTAAATTGATATGTCTGACAAAGGATCAGAATGTCATAATGTCCTCAACAACCTGGAACACCTGGTTAAAGTAGCGTAATTCTTCTCTTTCTGCTGTCACTCCATTGTCACCATATTTTTTTAATAAATAGTCAAAAAGATACAGTGTAGCACTTTTTTAATTTCTCTTCTATCAGTGATTCCGCCATTAGAAATTCATGTTAGATTATGTCTCTAATAATATGTCCCCTTAAATTTATTATGTCGCACACAAAGAATCAGGACTGATGCCAACTCGTCTCTGAGTCTGTTTGTCTGATACATGACTGAACGTACCTTGCACACAACTGCAGATTGACACCACGACTCAACTTGGTAACTGGCGCCACCTATCGACAGTAAACATCGATTGCGTCATGCCACCTATTGTCTACATGTCCAACTATTATAAAAGTTGTGACGTCAAGTCGTGACCACTGTACATCACTGACTGAGTCCTGGCATGTTGAATTGGCACAATTTCTGTTGGGACGTCCTCAAGACTGAAAAATCTGGGTCGGAAATCACCGCACATCAAGCAGATTTCCAGTTGGGTTGGGACGAGGTGAGTCACAATTCTCTATGTGCAGTTGGCTTTACTTGTGTCCTATCTAACACTGTGGTTCATGTATCTGCTCGTTGACTACTTTAGTCCTTACATTCCTGTTTCTTTCCCCCCTTATGTCTTAGACTCCATCAGTTTTTATGTCCCTCTTTCCTTTGGTCATTGTCCCCTATAAACATTGTCTCCTTCAGTACTTATGTCCCTGAATCATTTCACCCTTATGTCCTGTTCTTGTTTTCTTCAGTCCCTGCCGCCTTGAGTTTTGAACCTGTTCTTGGGTCATGTTTAAAATCACCTTTTCACACCAGTTCAAAATCACGTTATTGTTTACTGAGTTGAACTAATTTTCTGCCTCAAATTGACACTGGCTGAACTTTTTTTGAATATGTTGCAGCTCTGAAATTAAGGAGCGACAGTTCATTTTCAAATTAGAAGTAGTTGAGCACACAAGACATACAATATCTTGGGTCCATACTCTGCTACACAGGCTTCAATTTAACTGTCAGGTGTTGTACCCGCCCACTTTTCACTGGAAACCATTCTGATTGGCTGAATCATAGGTCATTTCCAAGGTGACGTGGGCTCAGATTCTGACACAAGGCGACTCTAAACACAACCTTAATTGTACAATTTTCTTGAAATGCTGGGGGGGGGGGGGCATTTTAGCTTGACTGTGCTTGGTGCAACCTGTGATGTCACAATTACCAAAACATCAAAGTGACTCGTTTTTTCCTGTTCATCTTGTTGTGAGGATTTTGTATGTCTGTTTCCACAGCTTTTATTTCACACTATAAAGTTTATTTAACAACAAAACCTAATAAGCATGGACTTTCACTGTATGAGACCTATAAATTTATCTTCACTATATTGAACAACAAAGTTTTAGGAAATGTCAACAATGAGGGATCTTCGATAACTTATTACAACAAAGTAATGAACAATTGAAAATCTGCATTTGACTGTCACCTAATGGTGCTTTATTTAGTGTTTTATTTTCACATCATGATTAAATTAATGAAAAATGGACACAAAAACAATCCTTCTGATAACTGCCAGAATGTAAGCATCCACGTGTGTGTGTGAAATTAAACTGGCAAACATCCGGTGAATCGCTATCACGCTGTCATGCTGAGGCCCCATGGCGCTTGTGTCCCTGGGGCTAATATGTGATTTAAGCTAATGACGTGGCTCGACTGCCAATGATGAGGCGATTAGCACACAGGGCTGCCACTGTGAGCGGAAGGCCTCCAGCTCTCATAACATCAACAAAGATCTCATTCAGATCCACATTAAAGCGACACTGCAGACTAGCGGTTGGCATTTGTGACCCATGTTCAGCATCATCCAACTGTTTCATATGTCATGACCTAATGGATGCAGTGGAAACGAATTAAGAGGCTGATACTGCCCTACAACTCCACATGTGGTCAAAACTGGACACTTGATTAAATGATGAATAGTTCTTTCACAGTTAATAGAGATACAGTGAGTCAATGTTCAAACATGAAGAAGTCACAGTTTCAGTGACTTTACATGTCATGGTGAGGGGAGGGGGAGTGTAGTGGCAGAACGTGGTCCTTCAGCTTAGTAGTAGACATATCTGATGATAAATGACCACAAGACGATACATGTGTGTTTCAGCTCTGTGGGGACGTTTTCCTTGCTATCTTTACAATGGGAACAGGGAGAATAGAGCTCTGAGGAGAAACAGATAAACCATGGTGTGTGTTACATACCAAGAAGAGACAGCGAGAAAGAGAGGTAAATGTTTAAAAAAATGAGTTCCTTTGTAGAATGTCAATAAAAACAGAATGTGAGAATTTGCAACAAAAAACAAAGCCCTATATTTAATTGAAAATAACACACCTTGTGGAACCTCTCACAGTTGATTACATCAAGTGGCAACATGATGCATTTAATTTCCTATCACATGTAATATCACAGGAATATTCAGAGAACCTGAAGAAATATCTGTATACAAAGGCCAAGGCTAAAAACCAAGAGTGGATGAGTGTGATCTTGGGGTTCTCAGATAGTACGGCATTAAAAATAAACATGATTTGTACTGAGCTTCACTGCATGGACTCAGGAACACTTCAAAAAACTATTGTCTATGAACAGTTTATAGCTGCATCCACAAATGACAGTGCAATCTGTACCATGCAAAGTGGAAACCATATGTAAACCAGATCTGCCTTCTCTGGATCTGAGCTCATTTAAGATGGACTGAAGCCAAGAGGAAAAATCTCCTGTGGTTTGACAGTCCACATTGAAATTCCGGACCTGAAATAATGGACACTGTGTGCTCCAGGTTAAAGAGGAGAGGGCTTGCTATCAGCACTTAGTTCGAAAGCCAGTATCTATGATGTCTTAGCACACATGACGTGGGTAACCTGCACACATTTGTAAAGGTGACATTAATACTGAACAATACATACGGGCTTTAAAGAAACATACAGTGCTGTGAAAATGTGCTCGCCCCCTTCCTGATTTCTTACCTTTTTGTATATTTATCACAAATAAATTTTTCAGATCATCAAACAAATTAAAATAATACATTTATGAAAACACGAGTAAAGACAAAACACGTTTTTAAAATGTTTTTTTATTTTTAAGGGGAAAAAAAATTTAAACTTACATGGCCCTGTGTGAAAAAGTGCTTGCCTCAACGGTTAAAACATAAATTAACTGTGATTAAATTCAGGAACAAATGAGAAATCAAGTGATTGAGATCTATCATTGTGGAAAAGGTTATAAAACCAATTCAAAAGTTTTGGGACTCCAACGCACAGTGAGAGCCATTATCCCCAAGAGTGCAGTGACGACTCATCCAAGAGACCCCACACCATCCAAAGAACTGTAGGCCTGCACCATAAGAAAGAGACTGGGCAAAAATGTCCTGCATGGCAGAGTTCCAAGATGAAAACCACTGGTGACCAAAAAGAACATAAACGCTCATCTCAGTTTTGCCAGAGAACATCTTGTTGATCCTCAAGACTTTTGGGAAAATACTTTGTGGTCTGACGAGACAAAAGTTGAACTTTTTGGAAGGTGCGTGTCCTGTTATATCTGGTGTAAAAGTAACACAGCATTTCAGAAAAGAAACATCATACCAACAGTAAATTATGGTGGTGGCAGTGTGATGGTCTGAGGCTGATGTGCTGCTTCAGGATCTGGAAGACTTGCTGTGGTAAATGAAACCATGAATTCTGCTTCTTCCAAAAAATCCCGAGGAGGATGTCCAGCAGGACAATGATCCAAAACACACCAGCAAGTCCACCTCTGAATGTCTTAAGAAAAACAAAATGAAGACTTTGGAGTGGCCTAGTCAATGCCCTGACCTGAATCCAATTGAGATGCATGACTTCAAAAATGTGTTCAACCTCTAAAAACCCTCCAGTATGGCTGAATTGCAACAATTCTGCAAAGATGAGTGGACCAGAATTTTTACACATCTCTGTAAAAGACTCATTGCCAGTTATCACAAGCACTTGAGTGCATTTGTTGCTGTGAAGGGAGGCCCAACCAGTTTTTAGGTATAGGAGGCAAGGATTTTTTTTTTTTTTACAGGGCCATGTAGGTTTGACTTCATTTAAAAACTGTATTTTGTGTTTACCTGTGTCTTGTTAAATTTATTATTTAAATTTCTTTGATGGTCTGAAATATTTAAGTGTGACAAATACAGTATTTATGAAAGTAAGAAATCAGGAAGGGGACAAACACATATTCACAACACTGTATGCTGCCATGCAGAAAATTCCTTTTTCAAGGCCTTGTTCATTTCATCCATACAATGCCAAACCACTGGCTCTGTAATAAAAGAGTCTGGATGCTAAACTGGCTTGATGCAGTTCTGAATTGTTACCTATTGAAAATGGTTGGTGTATAGAAGGTAAAATACTATAAAGGAAACCAGAAGTGTTCAGGAGCTGAAATATTACATAAAGCAAGAATGGGAATCCATTTAACTTCCAAGAGTACAACCACTGCTCTCAGTTCCTAAAAGCTACAGTGTTGTCAAAATAAGAGGTGTGTGGTAAACATGATCCATTTTTTTTTCAAATAGAGTATGTTGCTAATACATCTGATATATTGTCTGTGTGCTATTTTCAATTAAATATGGGTTTTCAGTGTTTTACAAATCATCACATTGTTTTTACTGACGTTTTACACTGCAGCTCAACTTTTTCAGAAGGGGGCTGTAGATGACTTTACCCATTTGAACAGGATAATATCTGATCCTTTTGTGGTGTATCTTAAGGACACTGGATTTTGTACTTACAGCACAGTGGATCTGTTTTCTGGAAGGTCCAGCAGGACAGGAGGTTCAGCTGTCTGGGACGGGCTGCCTGGTCGATTTGTATGAGACACAGAGTCTCTGACTCCTGAATGATAGGAGATTGAAGGACAAAACAATATATAAAATGAATAATTACTTGATTAATTTAGGACTTAATCATCAAGAGTAAAATGCTTAAAAGTCTGGTTGTTGTAGGACTGGATGTCGATTTACATTTTCTGAACAATGGTACAAATCAGTACTTTTTTATTATGTATCTCAGGACTTGATGACCTCGTCTCCCGTTATATTATGTGCATTTCTTTTTTGTTGCACCATAGAAAAGGATGCTGTGTATACTGGAATATAAAGTGCCATTTACTTTTTACTCATTTCATCTCAGTCTCTTTTCTTTTTCAATTTCAATCCAGTGGCCAGAATAAAACATTGATATTTTTAATCTTCATATTTCTGAACTGACAAGACATTTGAGTACAACTTTCTCAACCAACATTCTTTAGCCCATGTCCATTAAGAACATATGTGCAAAACACATTATTGTGGAATAAGTTATGATGGAATAAATTAAGATTTCTTTCGATTCTGCATATTACATTTAATACATCACAGCAAATCCAGCCAAGTGTTCTAAATGATCATGCTGATTGATATACAGTAGGACTGCCTATTAAAGATGGTAATTTTGAATATTCTAAATGGCCAACTTTTTCAAATTTTGTGTAGTCAGTGTTCTTTTATGCAAAATTACACTTGGCGGGCACTGATACACTACTGGTCAATTTTTCCAGTTTTTTTTTTTTTTAATTCAAGCAGTTCAAGTCCAGTGAATAGCTTGAAATGGTACAAAGGTAAGTGCTGAACTGCCAGAGGTTAAAAAAAAGTTAAGGTTATTATATCTAAAACTGAAAAATAACATGCATTTCAGAATTATACAAAAAGGCCTTTTTTACCAAACAAGACATTGGTTAATAACAACTTAAAGCTGTTCTGCACCAATTGAGGTTGATCAAGCTTTGAAAGTTTGTGTAATTAATTTCTATGGGTGTCGCAAGTTGGCTTGATTAATTGAACCCTCTTCTGTTTGCATAAAAGCAATGTTGGAACACATTGGTAGCATACCCTTGTGAACATTATTTGAACAGTATTGAACTGCAGAAAGCATCATGTTGCTATAAAAATGATAAGAAAAATGAACAAAAACAATGGAAGAGAGACAGACCATCAAAACACTTAAAAATGTACTGTAGGTCTTTCCTACAGAAATTGCAAAGAAAGTCAATGTGTCAGTGAGTACACTTTCCTTCACCATCAGAAGGTACTCAGAAACTGGGGAGAATCTGACAGGATGGGGTCTGGGAGACCCAAAGCCACCATCTTGCTGTTTGATGAAGGAAAGTGAGATGTGTGGCTCAAAATCAGGTCAATAATGGTCTTAAAACGATGGTTGAGTCGGTATACAAACAAATCAAACTTGTTCATTTTCACTTTATACATTTGACTCATACACATATACAGTACCTACAGTGGATATAAACACACCCCTGTTTGAATGCCAGGTTTTTGTGATGTAAAAAACTGACACCAAGATAAATAATTTCACAACTTTTTCCACCTTTAATGTGACC
>JAQQAE010018636.1:0-11144 GCA_029823295.1 Pseudamia nigra
CTTTTACTGATCCGGCCCACCTGAGAACAGAAAGTCTGGATCCGGCCCCAGAGCCAAACTGAGTTTGACACCCCTGGCCTAGAGATAATCGGTGATTATGATTGGCGCTATACAAATAAAATTGAATTGAAAATTGAATCATGGAGTGATCGTCGGGGTGTGAAGACCTTAGGGTGCCATTTCATCGGCACGCTGATCACAGAGTGGCTGCTGGTATGTGATGCTGTCTGGGTCCCATGTCTGCACACCAGCTATGGAATACCAGAGGTGAAGCTAAAAGAGCAATTGTGAATTTACAACCTTGGGTCCATTGTTTCTCAGACACTCGCAACAAGTGCAACAATGCGTGTCTGATACGTACTGCAGGCACAAGAAGTATTTCGAGTGTGTGCGTGAGAATGATTCACAGCCAGCTTACCAGTTGTTTGTGGAATTGAGCAGGAGCGTTGGAGGTGCTGTGGAGTTTTGAAAATCATATTATAGGTTGTAGGTGATGCAAAAGGAGACATTTTTCCCCCACGTGACTGTATTAATGTCCTAGTACCAGAATTTAGTGACAGTTTCAACAACTATGACTAAAAAATGGTTACTGCAGCTTTGACTTTTTGTTCCGTTGTTAAAATATTACAGCAAATAATCCAACAAGGCACTTCTGTGTTGGGATTCGATTGACAGGGTGTTATGGTAACTCGACTCGACTCCAAAATGTCATCCAAAAAGTGATCACCTGATTGGCCTCAAAATGACTGCTTAGACACCAATGAGTGTTGTGACAGTCACTTGGTCCACTCATACAGACTGCGGTTTAAAAACAAACAAAAAACAAAATTACCAAACCACACCCATATCATCAATGGTGCTTTGAGACAGCAGTAGAGTAATTTAGAAAAATAAAATAGAAAAATATTACTTTGTGATTGCTTTTACCGTGATTCTATTCTAAAACACACATGAACATTAAAAATACTATGGTTCCAGAGGAAAATGAACACATCACCCACTTTCTCGTTTCACTACACCAATAGCTTGTTTTTAAAATTGTAACACTCTGGTTGGGGGTCCGAACATGCCGAAGCGTCACAAACCCCGGAAAATAGAAAGTGAAGGAAAACACTCTTCAGCAAGAACAAAATTCAGGAAAAATTTATATGTACCCTTTTACAAATTAAGAATATGGTTAATATCTGGTGAATACTGCCATTATTACTACCATTTGATTTTTAAAACTACTGATTCAGTTCTTGAGCTGGTTGAAGTTACAGTCCAGTTCACCACAATAATCTGAGAGTAAAAAGATTCCATGTGATTCAGGTGATAGTAATACATGTCTTCTTTCCCTTTAAACAGAATTTCACTTTATTAGCGCTTTTCTTCTTCCCTGTTTCAGGTGTAATGAAAAAACAAGTGATGCAAAATAGAACACATCACCTGGGATTAAGTGCTAAATGAGGCAGTGGGTTTTTTTTTTAAACCTGCCAGAGCTCTATATAAAGTACAGCAAACGAGGCCATACTGTACTGTACGGCGAATACTGTAGAGTGAAGTGATGAGGCTGAATCTGCAACTACTTCCAGACTCAACTGTGTTCTATTATACAACCTGGCCACTCCCCACTGACTTCTCCTTCAGTAAATCAATTGGCTTTCTCAGTTTATTATTCAGTTCAGCAGAGCTCATACACCCTCACACTCATAAAGCACTTCTCAAAGCAATTTAGAATTGAACATCCAAAATCTGATATGTTTGTGAATATCACGCACAGAGCCTTGTTCTTGTTGTTATTTAATGAGAAAAGGATCATTGCTCTTCCGATGCTGTATTTGTATATGGAGAAATGGAGAAGAAACTAACTAAAGGTTCGCATTTTGGTCTAGGCATGAGGAAATGATGGGATTCTCTAAAAACAACACTGATGTTTACTGTATTTATAAAATCTGCTCATGTGGATTTGTTTTTCATCTATTCAGTCGAATTCAATTGCATAGCACTAATCATAGAATCATAATCAGGTAGAAGGGCATCTGCCTTGACCATAGCCAATCAAATTGTCACTTCTTGGATGACATTTTGGACCCAAAAAGAGGATATAACCATATTTGGACAAATGGCGGCAGAGCTACCGGCAGGTAGTATGTCAGGGGTCTAATGGGAAAGTTCATGCTAGCCACTGGCTTACTGACACGGTAAAAATTCACCAAACATTGTCAAACAAAGTCATATTACAGTGTTGTTAGTGTAAACACCCGCGACTGCAGTCAAGTGCATCTCTGGTAGAACTATGCTCTGTTGAATATACTGAAAATACGAAGGTCTGACTTGGTCCAACTCTGCTGGTGAGTCGAGTTACCATGGTGACAAAGCCTAGGACAGCAGTGACTTGCTGGATTATTTGCCGTAATATCTTAATCACGGAGCATGAGACCATGATGACTCGTGACAAAAATTATTCACTTAATATTTCAGAAAAGTCCAATGTAATGCAACTTTTGAGGAGAGGCGGTGCCATAGACCATACATATTAGTGTCATCCTGGATGACATGTCGGAGCCAAAAACGGGATGCAACCATATTTGGATGAACAACGGCGGTGCAACTGGAGCATTGGGAAAGCTAACTAACCACTAACCTATGGAAGTGCGAAAACTTCACCAAGCAGTGCTAGACAAAGTCATATTACAGTGTTGTTTGTGTAAAACTGCAGTCGAGTGTCTCTCAGGTAAAACTATGTCCATATTGAATAAATAGAAGATACAAAGGTCTGATTCAGTCCGACTCCATCGGCGACACTAGTTACCATAGCAAAATGTCAACCAAACCCCAGTACGACAGTGATTTGTCGGATTATTTGCCGTAACATCTTAATAACAGTGCAAAAAGTTAAAGTTGTACCAGATCACTTACTAGAGGGTCCAAATAAAAGTTTGAGAGAATAATAACTCATGACAAAAAAAAATTCACTTTGTATTTTCAGAGAGAAATCCAATGTAACTCCGCACTAGACAACAGAGCAGTCTGAACTCAGCACTGCCCCCTACCAAATGTATTGCGCTCACGTACACATTGGAGTATAAAGGCCAGCCAAGTTTGACAACATTTGACACGCAACGCACTTAGCGTAGCGCATAAATGGGCCTTTAAGCCCCTCCTCAATGCGTACCATTCAATGTGTGACTACAATCACTTGAGCAACTGCAGGCATCAACATATCTGAGCAAGACCAACAGGCATTGCTTATTATATCCCAACCAAATATCATTACTGTAATGAAACAATAGCCTTTCACTCTAAGAAAAGAAAGTAAAGAAAAAGCAACAAACACGTACATATCAGAGCAAAAAGAACAGTTGCAACGTCTTTAAACAATGCTGATCAGTAGAATTAATGTGATAAATAAACCATTATATGTAAGCTTTAAACTCATTGCACAGTCTCCGGTCACGGAGAAAGGTCCTCTGTGGCCGGTGTTCTGACATGGGCTCTGACTGGCTGTTGATCAGATTCTGTGTCTCCCATCCTCCATGACTGGTGTTTGGAGCTGGTTGACGTTGTATCAGAACACTGTCAGGGAGGACTGGAGGTGCCGATTCTGACCAAAAGCAGTGATGGTGGACTTGAGGTGCTAGAGGGGGAATTATTCATTTAGCTCAGTGGGTTCTTTGTTTCTCAGTTATTGCAATGCTCAGCCACATATACTACAACTGCAGCAGTGCATGCCCGATACAAACTGCATGCACAACGAGAAGCATCTGGAGCATGTGCATGAAACTGACTAACACTACCCTTATCACACGTTGGTGGAATTTAATGGGGGTAGTGGAGGCGCAGTAGATTTTTGGAAATTTTATTACAGGCTATAGGTGATGCAACAGGATCAATCCTGCCCCATGACTGTATAAATGAGCTACAAACACAATATCTGTGAGAGATGTTGGCCACAGTCACAACTACATGTCAGAAAATTATAATTTAATGACGCATTAAAGCATTGTATCTCCTCCTGGCATGATTTGGCCTAATCTGTGTGATCACACCCTCACTTTTTGTTAGTACCACCATTTTTTACTCCAGTCTACTGCTTTATCCAACAGCTCAGTCCAGGATTCATACAGATCACAGAGGGGTGCCTTCCTCTCAGCCAGTCCTCTGCACTACGTGCTAGGAAGTGACACTAATTGCAACAACACTGCTTCTATATGTTGGCTCTCCACCAAGCCTTGCAAGCCTAGGCTGTTGTGGTGCTTATCCCAGTGCTGAAGAGATACAGCAGAGCCCATTCTGGCACAAATGCACCTACACTGTGTAGGGAGGGGGGTGTAGGGGGATGGAAGCCATTTTTAGAAATACAGGGGGCGTACAAGGGAACCATAGGCTTGTGTAAAAAAGCCTAGTGTCTTCCTGTTCATGTGTCACTCTCTCTCCCTGCCGTGAGCGGTGGAGGCTTTGCAGTTGTCACGACTGATTTCAATATTGTGGGTTTTAATGTGTGAAGAACCAGCAGATTTTACACATAGCTCACACTGAAGATGTGGTGTGTAGCGGTACAGTCAAGTAAAAACAAGGTCAATTCTCATTTTTAAGAGTACATGTATGATTTAGAAACATTTATGAGAGTGATACAATATTCATGCATACAGCTGTGACATGACACATCTATGCAATTAAAAGCTATTAAAATTGTGACTATTCATTCAACACTGTTGCTGCAGCAATGTAGTGAATTTTAACATGTCAACATTAATGATTCAATTCAATTTTATTTGTATAGCACCAATCATAATCGCCGATTATCTCTAGGCACCTCACAATTAGAGGCTGCGACCTCATGACTATACAGAGAGTAAACCCAACAGAACCGCAGAGAGCAAGCCAAAGGCGACAGGCGGGAGGAAAAACTTCTTTTAACAGAAGAGAAAAACCTCCAGCAGAACCAGCGGCTCAGGGTAGGCGGCCATCTGCCTCGACCAGTTGGGGTTAGTGGACAGAGGAGAGACAAAAGAAAAGAGCAGAGGTGGTGTCTTCTACAAACTCTGAAAGTTCCAGTGTACAGTTTTACCTCCACATACCACAAATGGCAGGGTCATGTATCAGGTTCAAACATCCACAAATGTCACATGAATCCAGGGAATCACTTTTTAAAATGAGCCATTTATATCTACATGTTTCTATAGTAGTAGTTAGAACAGACTTCTTCTTCCTTTTGTTCCACTTGAAGCATTAACATACATCACGACTGAGTTTGAGCATTGACCACAGGTAATGTTTCCTAGTCTAAAAACCCACTATCGCCAATATACTGGCCCTAAGGAAAGCATGTGTGTTTTGGATGGATGAGGAAAGTATTAAGCTGGTTGCAAGTTGCAACTTCACTGTCGGATGTCATTAAACATTTTAACATTTGCAACTATACCCCTAATATTCTCTATATTAGTGGTTCTTAACCTGGGGTCCATGACCCCCACAAGGGGGCAACGGAGATCAGAGGCTCAATCATCACCAAATTTGGGGCACAGCACTTCTGGACCATCTTGTATCCAGGTCTTACTTTGTGTGTTTGACAGTTTGTTGTGTTTTTGGCACCTCTAATCAGGTTGGCTGATGGTTCATTGTTTGCAGGTCACAGTGGTGCACCAGTGTACCAAATTTGAACAAAACACCTGAATTTATTCAGGAGATATAGCCCTTTCCCTATTAAGCCACACAGTCTATGGTCTCTGCTGCTATCTCGAGGGCAGAATTTCCCCTCTTTGTCAAAGGCTGGTGCTGTGGTTGAGAGCTTAAGGTGTTCGTTTTAGGTGCAGGGGATTGGGTGTTCAAATCATCAAAATGGTGCATATATTTTTGTCAGTAAAGTATGAATCCTCTCTCCTTTTCTGATTAATAAAATGAACAAAATATTTGTGAAAGTTATTGACAAAATAAACAGTACCTTATATTAGAATTCCATAGTATAAAGGCATCTGTCTTTGTGCTTCTGATGCTGCCTCAGCTTAACAATAATGGAACTATTCAAACCAAGGTGTGAAAAGCCACACTACCAGCTGTGATTGGTCAGTCTGAGGCTTAGGACCTGAGTGTCATCAGCTATTCAATAATCACTGTACAAGAGCTTCCACTGACTTCTGTCTCCAAGCTCTTCTTTCTTACATTGTTTGATCAATGCACAAAATTGAGCCAAATGACCAGCAAAATGAGTAAAAGTGACAGAAAAATCAATAAAGTGACCAAAAATGATCAACACAATGATAAACAAAATGAACAAGAATTATCAAAAATGTATTCATAAAATTAATAAAAATGAACCGGATGAAGAAACAATAAAGTTAACAAAAGTAACAAGGGAATGCAATAAAATGTGAGAAAGTGGACCTAAAATGATTGCAGGAGACAAAAACTTAAAGTCAAGTGTTGTATCATTGGGGACAAATGCACATTTTCCGCTAACGCTGAGGAAGACACATCCCCCCATTGCCCTCCAAAATCTACTGCCGTGCATACGGTCAGCGTCACTCAGATGCGTGGGTTGGTTTCACACCAAGATGTGAGAGGAAAGCGGACGGGGCGCAGTGGTAGATGTGAGGTGCAGTAGCCAACGAGCGCCAGTTTCTAACTGGTACGGGTTCTGACTTGTGCAGGGCTTGAACCCCGTCATATTCACATTGCGAATATTTTAGTTTTTATTACTATTATTTTAACATTATTATATTTTCCAGTGTTGCATCTAATTCAAATATAAGTTTCTGGGTCAAACCTGCAGCAGTGATTACGTGTTACATTCAGGACTGTAATCCTAGTGTGAGAGTGAGTTAGGAATGATGGACTAGAACGTGATATGTTCAGACAAGTGGTCTTCACAACAGCTCAAGAGTCGCACAAGTAGTTCCTCGCTGACCTTGCGGTAGCCTGGGAGACTGCATTCAGTCAGGCAGAAGAAGAGTAACCAAGAAACCCCATCGCAGGGAGCTGATGGGTAAGTGATACACACCGAGTGACCTGGAGAACAGGCATCTCTGCTCGGCCTGTGGGCTGCTGGCAGGCACAGAGAAAGAGAGGAGATAGAAGACACGTAGACTGACTCATTGTGCTGAGTCTCATAAGAGGAGCTGTGAGCACAGTGATCCAAGCTGGTGTCCATATGTAGGAGGACAGGCTTGGCTTTCATGGCCACTCCATCGTCTTTTAAAATGACAAGTAGAGGTTGAATTGCATTCCTAAGTGGTAATACATGAGCAGGTGTTGCCATGTAATAATTGTAGCCGTTCCACCTACAAGTTTATAAGAGTGAGTTCATAAGAGCTTCAATATGTTCTGCTGTAAACATGTGTAACTCTAGTATTGGTGCAATACAACAATTATAGCTCGGAACTCAGAATGTAACACGCAGAATAAAAACCCTCATTTAAAGTGCTAATGACATTATTTTTCATTTTTCTAACTTTGTGTTTTGCTCTTTCTGGCATGTTTAAGCATTCTTGTCTTAAGCATGTCAGAAATTGCAAAACACAAAATCTATCTAGCTCCCGTAATTCCTTTGATAAAGCAAATCACGTTTCACAAGTCTTGCAAGCGCTCAGTTGGGAGACTCTTTTTTTCCACCTCGGCTCACTATGATGTTATAGTGAGTGATCTTCGCGAGATGATCATTTTCCCTGTAGTAGTGGCTAAGGGCTAGGCTAGCATTAGCTTCCAGGAGAATGTAAAGTTATACGGAAGCTCTTTATAATCTTTGACTCGTAAATGTCTTACTTGATGGTAATGACATCTTTCAGTTGGGCAGAGACTCCATGAAGCCTGCAGTTGTTGGTCATGTAGCTGATGTTGGTCAGAGTGATTTTCTTCTTATACATTTTCCCCACTTCGAAGTCCTAAAACAAAAAAAAAACACTTTGAAAAGCTGAATAATACTGAAACAAGCTACCAACAAGTTTAAATGCAGAGAGGATAAGGTGCAAAACCACAGCTGGAAGTAAAACTAGAACCTCAGGCTCTTTCATAAATGTTAAGATATTGTTTATTTTTAAATTGTGTATTTTTTTATGTTAATGCATTGTGGTGCCACAATCCTCCTCATTTGTTTCAAGATAGAGTGGCAACTTGTTTTCAACATTTTAAGACTTTATGATTTTTTTTTCCAGGAGTCGCTCTGGTCTCTGTCACCTCTTTGGATCATTCTATTAATATGATTTTATATGTTATTAATTTGAGGCACAACTTACATAGAAATAAGCATAAAAACTGAAAGTGAAGAAGTTAAAATAATTTTGTGGGGAGTAAAATTAAAATACAGTCATCATAGAGAAAAGACCCAAAAATTCACAAAAATAATCCAGGAAATGGACTACAATTCACAAAAATTAATAAATCTATTAAATAAATGAGCAGAAATAGCTTAAAATACAACCAAACAATCTGCCAAATGAGCAAAAATTATCAATAAATTTAACAAAAATGAGCAAAGGCAAAAAAAAAATCAACAAAATGAACAAAATAGAATGAAATACTAACATGTGTCATATGTCATGTTACATAAAGGGTTTCAATATTTGTAGCTCTAGACACTTATTTTTTTCTGTATGTGCAAAAATGGGTCCTTAGACTGTGAAGGTTTCAGACCGCTGCCAAAGATAACAAGCCTAAAACATCAAAGTGTCATATTAAATCAAGTTTTTCATTAGAAAACAGTGCATTGCTTATGTGACTTATAGTCATTTAATAATTTTACCCTCCACAAAATTATTTTCACCTCTTCACTTTCAGTTTCTATGCTTGTTTTTATGTCATGTGTGCCTTGTTCTAAAGACAGTGAAATCACTCCATAAAGTGAGGGATGAAAGAAGGCGTTGATGTCTGCCAGTGTACAGCTGGTCAGCATATTTGACTTTCTGGGTGTCTGAGCTTTGAGCAAAACCTATCTTTTCTTTACCACAGTTGATGTTAAAATGCTCAATGATGTTTAATTGCTGAATGTTTCTGAAGGAGCAGTGTTTTCACTTAGAGAAGCAGTAGTGTTGCACCTTGAACTGGATGATCTCTGGTTTGCTGATGAATGAAGGTCCTTTCAACTCTTTTTGACAGTCGTTTCTGGCAGGTATATTGAGCTTACTGCTGGTCATCACAGGGTCCTCCTGCATCACTTCAGTCTGTTCCAATGTAGGATGCTGGAACCACAGAGAGAGAAGGTAAAGTATTCCATGTAGTATCAAGGTTCCCACTCCTCATAAAATTATTTTTCCAGGATTTTTCCAGGGCAATTTTCAGCTGCTACAGTGTGACAGACAAGTTATTACACCATACACAAATACTCCTGATGTAAAATTTCACACTCATGGACCAATACTAGAAATACTCTGCAAATGAAAGGCAGTAGTTTAGTCTCTAGGTGCTTCTTTAGAAAAAGACAAGTATAGGATCTGAAAAGTCACTAAAAATGATGAAAAATAATCAAGTAAGTTAATAAAAATGAACAAAATAACAACAAAATATAAGAAAAAAATCAACAAAATAAGCAACAAAATGAGAAAAATTATCAAATTAATTAAGTTAACAAAAATGAACAAAAACTGACAATAATGGCAACAAAATGAGCAAAAATGAGCAAAGGTAATCCAAATAAATTTCCAGGACATCATAAGCCTTTCTAGGACATTTGACTTTTTTTCTCATTTTCCATATGTTTTCTGTGGCTGGAAAATTGGTCAATCAGTTTCCAGGTTTTCCAGGACACGTCGGAACCTCGTGTACGAATAGTATGTCCTGTGGCTGTGACACAGAGCTCATTTTCAGTACATCAGATCAAGTATACACCCGAACTTTGTCACACTGTAAACCACTGTGACTGTGCAGCACTGAAATCAGTGTTGTATTGCCATTACTGTGCTCAGAAGAAGCCTTCGATGAAGACATCAGTTAGTCCTGTAAGGAGGAGAGCTCACTTCCACTCCACTTGTCACTGTACTCAGAGCACCAAGCTCTAACATTGCTCTGTTTCTCAGGCCTCAGAGGTACAGGCAGAATGAGAAGTGATGCCTGTCACCCCACGTTTGCAGTGTGTAGGGGGGGGGCAAGAAAGAGAGCTTAAAACACTCCCTCATTAATCAACATTCAGCACAGACCAGCCCCTCAGCCAGGCAATAAATGGAATTCTTACTGCAGAGATTATAAAACGAAGCAAATTTACAAATACTAATCTGTAGCCTTCTTCATAGTTCCCTCTATAATAATCTGCCACTGCACTTTAGACAGGCCCTTTCACTGTCCGTTTTTAAAACTCGTCTTAGAACCCACTTCTACTCCTTGGCCTTCAATTCATCATCAGATATTGGTTGTGTTTGCTTTTATTGCATGAAACTGATTTTATTTGTCTTTATTGCTCTATTGTACGACTGTTGTTTTTTCCTCTCATCATTTTGCACTTTTTAGCTGTTTGTTATCTTATTCCTCTCCACACAGTGTAAATGTCCACTGCAATAAGTTGAGGTTTTTGGATGAAGAAAACATAGCATTTGTGAACTACAAAAGGGGGAATGGTGTGATCAAGCTGAATGGCACACCCCTTGAGATGGTGGAGCCTGCCACTCTCCAGTACAAGCTTCTGGAGCTAGTGCAGTTCCTTGGCAAGGACTGTTTTGCTGGAGTTGACATCAGAATCCCAGTGAAGGGTGCTGGACAAACTATGGGATCAGTCAGGCCGTCTCCAAAGCCCTGGTTGCATACTACCAAAAGCATGTGGCTGAGGCGTCCAAGAAGGAGCTCAAGGACATCCTGATCCAGAAGCGGACCTCGTGCACAGTACCAGAAGTTCAAAAAATGGTCAAGGTAGATGTCCTCCGAACCAGATCCCTGGCTCTGCTGGAAGTTTTTTTTCTTAGGGGTTCTTAGCGGTTTTTTTCTTAGGGGCCATCAATCAAGTACATATACTTCTTTACAGGTATGTGAAGATTCTCAGTCATCCAGGTCATAGTATCCAAGGTGTGTGGTTTTTCTTCCGTCAGCTGGCCTGGAAATTTGGTTGAAGACGTTTTGCTACCTATCCTGGGAGCTTCTTCAGTTCTAAAAACTCATGCAGGCAATCAGAATTTATACTCTGTGGTTCAGGATACACCCTAAGAGGTGTTAGTTTCACCTAGGCCAGGGTTGTTACAGAGTCG
>JAQQAE010018637.1:0-11144 GCA_029823295.1 Pseudamia nigra
GTTGGATACAAACCCATACTAAACATTGAATTTATGAAGTCATCCGTCATTTTATGTTTTTTTGGATTTAAGAGGTCAATGTTAAAATCACCACAAATGTACATGAGCTTCTGTGATGATTTTTTAAACATATTTTCCATCCACTCTCTGAAGATATATGAGTTATTGTGTGTTAATCACTTTAACTTGTTAATTGCATTAAAAATTTTAATCTAATCATGCAAATGATTAGATCTGGATTAACGAGTTAATTTTGACAGCCCTATTAAAAATAAAATTAGATTCAGTGATATAGCTTCTATTGACATAATGCAAAAAAATTAAATCTAGCATGAAATTAAAAACAAGAGAGGGAATTTTTCTGAGCCGCTTGGAGGTGGTCTGCGTCTACAGGTAGTGAACCTAAGATTATTTAAAGAAAAGGAAACATTTTAGTTCGGCAACTCTGAATCCTCCTGGAAATTTGGATGCACACGGACACCAAAAACTTGGAAAAATTAGTAAAAAAGTAACAAAACATTTTGTTGATTTAGTTCTTATGCTGTCCTTTAAAACAAAATATATATATAGCAACAACATGAATAAAAATTAACAAAATAATCCACAAAATGAACAGGCATTGATAAAAATGTACAAAATCATGAACAAAATAAGCTACAGCATGACCCTAAAATTAACCAAAAAATATAACAGTCATAAAATGAACTAAATAACCTACACAATGGGGGTGGGGATCTGCTGGGAATGATAAAACATGCATTTAAACAGTTTTATTGATGTGAACAAAAGCACATTTCACTTATATTGATGGAGACAAATTCCCTTGAAATGTTCACCTATGATTTCTTTATGTATTTGCTGTTATAGACTACAGAATAGATCGAATTTAGCTGATTGATCCTGCCTTGATACATCTGTTAGTTTCAACCTAGTATTTTGCCATATTTTAATGCACCATTGTAACAGGCTAGTACAGGGGTCTGCAACCTACGGCTCCAGAGCCACATGTGGCTCTTTATTTATTCTTATTTTCTTATTTATTTATTTGTTTATTCAAACCAAATTTTAAAACAAAGGAAAATACAAGCCTCTGTCCAGTGGCTCCTGTGGCTTTGACCACTGATGGAAGTAACATATTATAATAAATCAAAATGAACAAGATCAATAAATCAACAAATGGCCCCTAAATACAAAAAATACACAAAACTGAAGAAAATGATGTATAAAATGGACCAAATAATCAAGATCATGAACCAGATATAACTATAACTATAACAAATAAACATGAACAATACAATTAATACAACAAAAAAAAATGGCTCATTTTACTTGGGCAAAAATAAGAAAATGACCCAAAAAACCTAAATAATGAACATAATGACCCACACAACAACATATCACAGAAATGACAAATAATAAATTTCGCTAAATCAAAATAATAAAAATTAACAAAATATTTAATAGCATG
This sequence comes from Pseudamia nigra, assembly GCA_029823295.1. Taxonomy (NCBI): domain Eukaryota; kingdom Metazoa; phylum Chordata; class Actinopteri; order Kurtiformes; family Apogonidae; genus Pseudamia; species Pseudamia nigra. The sequence continues at coordinate 1,469 of JAQQAE010018637.1, forward strand.
ATTAAAATTTTGAACAAATGTCACAAAAGTGAGGAAAATCATCCACAAAATTATTAAAAATGAACATGAGTAATGGCGAAAATCAACACAAAAATCTCCAAAAACAAAGAAATGAACAAAATGACTCATAAAACAAATGGAATCGAAACCAATGGAACAAAAAGGAACAAAGACGAACAAACGAACCACCGAGATGATCAGAAACAAACCAAAATAATAAACAAAGTGGTTTTAAACTCTACTCCATAAATGCTTCAGATATTTCTCGACACATACATTTTATTTTATTTTTTATTTTTTTCTGTCCACAAATGGCTCTTTAGGTTGAAGAGGTTGCAGACCCCTGTGCACTTATGGCAGTGTAAAGACACAATTCACCAGTTAATAATCAGCCTGAAATTTGCACCTGTGGTTACATTACATATTATTAATGGTGTAATAATGAGGAGGTGGAGGAGGAGGACCTGGTGTGTCTCCATGCAGCCTCCGGAGCGCAGGGCGGGGCGACGCCACGCAGCAGCAGCAGCCTCAGCCTCAGCCTCAGCCTCCCACCAGTCCGAACTCCTGCTCGTCTCCAGGCCGCGGCATGGACGCCGGAGCCCGGCCTGCTTCACCGAATCAGCCCGGGTCAGGGTCGAGCTGTTGTCCGTGCTGAAGAAGATGGTAATGATGATGATGATGATGATGGAGCAGCGGAGTTAGAGTCGTGCAGCGGGAAGTCGCCGCAGACAGTCGGGGTGCGGAGCCGCCGAACGGGAGCATCGCGCTCCGATGCAGCAGAAAAATCGCCATTGTTTGGATGCGCAGCAGACAGAGAGGAAAACCACAGACTGTACTTAAAGTGTGTTATAGTGTAAGACTGGGAGACAGGCGCCATGGTGTCCACGCTCCTCCTCATCTTTTCTCTGCTCTGGGTTTTCCAGGTAAGAACGTGTTTTTTTCTGCTAAACCTTCCGCTGCCGCTCCTCTGCGTGTCCTGTGAAGCGGCGGCGGCGGCGGCGCAGGCGGCAGGGCTCGTTAGGGCTTTGTTTAGTGAATACGGGCCATATACAGCGATCATATGTTGATAGAGAAGTTATATAAGTGGTGAATAATGGATGCTTGACTGTGGTGTTGGTGCTGGAGCGGCGACATGGACGTGCAGTGGCAGGGTAGGTCGGTTAGTGAGGCAGCCAGCAGCTCGTTTTGTGCTGCTGAAAGTGGGTCAGTCGGCTGCAGCCTCAGTGATTCCCTGCATGTCTGTCAGCATCACTGAAGATCACACACACACACACACACACACACACACACACACACACTGGGGCTCTGTACCACATAAAAGCTGGTGCTGCTCCTTATCTGTCTGCACAGTGACGATGAGGAAGGTTTTATTTTATTTGTTTTAAATGGACAGATGTTTGGAAAATCTGTTTCTGTTTGATGGATTTGACTTTTGACTCTTCATAGTTGTGTCTTTAACCTACAGATATCCAGTGCTGCCCAGAACAAACAGAAAAAATAAAGTACTCTTACTGTCCGATTATAATGACTGACGCAAAAGTACTCTTAAAAATTAGTACGTTACTAAGAGTAAAAGAGTATCTGGTAAGGAACTCCTCAAGTAGTAACTTCATAACATGTAATTTATTACAGCCTTACATACTGTCTCTATACAGGTTATTTGTCCTACAACAATGTAAAGTGCACATAAATTGTTATTGAGGCAATGTCATATATATATATATGCAATGCTGTTCAAATGTTTTTCTTTTTTTGCTTTAAATCAAGAAAAAAAAGCATTAATGCCAAATGCAATATTTAGTTATTGCAATATTTGTTGCTTATTGAGGCAATTTTTTGCTTATTTAGACTACCTGGTTATTTTGGTTATTTTTGCTCATTTTGTTGCTCATTTTAAATTTTTTAAAATTGTTGATAACTTAGCTCAATTATTTTTAAACAGTTGATTGTTTTGTTACTTTTTGCTCACTTTGTTGGTTATTTTTATTATTTTTGTTAGTTAAATTGTTCATTTTTGTTCATTTACTTCACTGTTTCATCCATTTTTTTAAACTTACACGATTATTTTGTGATTCATTGTTCATTTTGTTACTTATTTGGTTGTTTTTCTTTCCTTTTTTGTGTATTTTTGTTAATTTACTAGCATATTTTGTTAATTTTTGATTTCCAGTGTTTTGGGTTGATAAAGTAGCTGCACATTATTGTCATCATTTGGATCAAAAGAAGTCCAGTAAGTCAATGTAAAAATGACTCCTACTTTTTGAGGCATGTGGCCAAATGTAACAGAGCACTGGTTTATTTTCTTTATTGCAAATGTAGCCGAGTAAGGGTAAAAGGTATTCTGCCGTCCATTCCTTTGAAAAAAACTACTCAAGTACATGTAAAGGAGTAAATATACTTGAGTACTACCCACCTCTGTGATGTATGCTAAATAGTTTAAATAAGTATTTGTTGCTTATTTGATTTCAGTTTATTTTCACACAAAACTTAACTGAACACTAGAGCTTGAGTGACATTTTCACCAGTTTACAATGTGTAAATTGTATGTTTTTCACCTCAAGACCTAAAAAAACAACATTCTTGTTTTCTTAAGATCTATATGAATCAATGTTATTTATCATTTTCTAACGATATTTTAGTCTTTAAATGTAAAAGGTAAGATTGATATTACAAAACGAGCTGCAAATGAACAAAAATGAACAAAATAATCCACAAATTGAATAAAATAAGCAACAGGAAATCAACAAGACTCCACAAGCATATCAACCAAATGAACAAAAATGAGAAAACATACCAAAAGTCAACAAAAATCAGTAAAAAATACTAAACAAATTGGTGGCCTAAAAGAAAAGCAGTTATTAAAGCCTGAAGGATTACATTCAAAAAGTAATCAATATTATTGACAATATGAGTAATTGTTGACATTGTCTGAAATGTACACATGATTACTCTTTTGTGACCCCTCTCACTTTTTCACAGACCTTCATAGATCTCATCTGGTCATATGAGAAGAATACGTATCACAATTCAAAATGCAAACCAAGACTGCTTTTCAGATTTTTAGTCCAGTTTAAGGAGAAAACAGTCCACATTAAAAAGTCAGAATAAATTTGACTTTTCAATGCAGTCAGAACAGCTGGATGATGTACAGTAGCATTTTTCTTATCTTTACTTTTATCTTACCTTATCTTTTATTGCAGCGTTGTTGTTTTTTCAGTCTTTGATCTGAGACAATGTGAAGAACAGTGAAAATATTTTGTCCCGGACGCAATAGCTGGAGTTAAAAGTCCCAGATCTTCTGTGTCTGCTACTTCATCAACTTCACTTTAACTAAAACATTTGACACTTTGCTCATTGAAGTAAATGATTTGATCACTTTACATAATTGGTAAAAAGCTAAATTAGATTGTTTTTATTTTATCACTGAATACAAATGATGCAAATGTCGTGGCATGTGGTGTGTTCCATTTACATGACAAGTTGGAGGTTGGAACTCAGAATAAAGTCTGTATAGGCAACTTCAAAACAAACACATACTCCAGGACGGCTGTGGCTCAAGAAGTAGAGCATGTTGTTCATGAGCTGGAAGGTTGGTGGTTCAATCCCCAGGCCCTCATGTCCGCAGGCCAAAGTGTCCTTGAACAAGACGCTGAATCCCAAGTTGCTCTGTGACTTTTCACTGGGTGAAAGGAAAGCAGTGTAAAGTGCTTTGAGTCCTGTAGGATAGAAAGGCAGACCATCTACCTGATAACAATGTTCTACTCAGTATTTTACACATGAAAACAGTCTAGCAACATGACCAGTGCTGTGCATATGACTGACATAATGCCAAATAAAACAGAACTGCTAGAAACATAAAAATTCTCAATTGATGTTGGTCTGGTTGCAACAATTCTGAGTTGGAAATCTGATGTCCCATTTGAAACTTCTGACTAGGAGTTCCAACTTCCAACTACAACTCAGACAGTACAACCTTTGTTCACTGTTTTGAGGCTGCGTAACTGTCCTGTTAATTTATTCAAAGTGCTGAGGTGGGGACGGCACAGTGGTGCAGTGGTTAGCACCTGCGCCTCACAGCTGGATCACGGGTTTGATCCCAGTGCCAGCCAGTGGGACCTTTCTGAGTGGAGTTCGCCTGTTCTTCCTGTGTGAACATGGGTTCTCCTCCCACAGTCCAAAAACATGCATTACGGGTTAGGTTCATTTTTCACCCTAAATTGCCCATAGGTATAAATGTGAATATTTGTCCCCTGAGCACTTGTAAAGATTAGAAAATGGATGGATGTTGTTAGTGTGGTTCTAAGTAAACAGTAAATAAACAGTTTACACCTGTAGCAGAGCCTGGAAGGTATGATTTCACTAAGCTTTAGTCAGGAAACCTGTGCAGCCTGTTCATTAATCAACATATTTTAAGCTGCTGTGATGGTTGACGCAAATGGCACAATAACAGAATCACAATTTCAGCTATTTTTTACCTTTTTGAGAATGGGTTCATGGGCTTGATGGGAAATGGAAGAACGTTCTGGTATAATGACATTTCACTTACTTGACCGATCAAGCTGTTTTTATGCTTCTGGAGAGGAAGATAAAGCTGTCGCAAGTATGTTCATGGATAGTCCATCGAGCATTTTTAGGAATTATTTTGAGCATTTTATCATTTTGCTCATTATATTTTTTAAGTGCAGAGAAACAGAGAACATTGGGATATACAGCAGGAGAATGACAAGCATGAGCTGAGTATGGGCTGTACACCTGGGTTGCTGCGATAAGGCTCTGGCCTACACTATGTGGTATTTGCTCTACTGGGTGAGCTGTTGGGATGCCACCATTACACGTACTTAACTTAAAAATAAAGAAAAAATGAATAGATAAGTATTTTTTGCCATTTGCAGTTGACTGGTTTTGTTTCAGGTACATGACCCATGTGATTTCTATTGTGTTTGCTATAGCTGTAGGTAACTAGTCCATCATCACCTCTTGATGCCACCTGACAAGAAACAGAGCCTGGTAGTTTTCAAGGAGGTGTTTTTGTACCACTGCGGTCATGTGGTGACCTTGTGTGGTCGTATGCACTGTATAAGTGCGTATTAACATTGTTAAATAGGGAAACAGTATGGAAGGAGTATGGGGATGGATATGGTGGAATAATAAAGTGTGTTCATTTCCAATTTTAACCCTTGAAATCCTAAGTAGTAGAGTTTCTGTGGTGCCTGATTCCTGTATTTATTTGTTTTTTAAACGTACAGTATTCAAGCAGTTAGCATCATAAAGTCGAAGAGTAAGTAGTACCAGTTTATCATTTGCATTGTTGAAAAAGAAGAATTTGCTGATGATTTTCAAATAACAGCTAATATGAAAACTTTGTGTAATAATCATCATATATTAATTTCCTACTTTTACCAAAATCATACCTTCTGCTCAGCCAGTTTTGTACCTTAATATAACCAAACCTTATCTCTGACTTTGTTACAGCATTTTCATATGATTAGTTTGTCATGTTTGTGTCTCTTTATGACAATTAATTATTTAATAATTAATAAAGAATTGATTAATTGTTGCAGCTCTAGTTTTCAGAATCAGACCAATGTTTAGATAGTTTGTCAGCAAATTTCCTCTTTCACAATACAACTGTCGGCACATTTCACCAAATCCGATCCTGCTCTTGGCTTGTGACTTGTCCTGGTCTGGAGGGGTTCTAGTAACAGGACATTTTATGATTTGAACTAGTGTACTGGATTGCAGGAGTTGAACCCTGTATGTGACATGTGACAGGCAGCTGTTGCATAAAAACAATGGTGTGAGTGTCCGCTCGGCTCCACTCTGACCCTTGATGTTGCTACTTTTCATGCTGATTAGGGAGATAATGATCTGAGTACCGCCATGCGAGCTCATTAAGGCTGCAGCAGGGTTCAAGTCATGTCCATAAGGCAGACCAAAAAACTCATCAAACAGCCCAGGATCAGCTCTCTGTTAACATTGTAAATCCCAGGATTCAGGCTGTGAAATGTGTGTGTCTGCATGAATCACTGCATCCACACATCATGATTGGACTCAATATCTGACGTGAAGAGATGAAGCAAAGACATGCAGAGATTAAGATGAAGCCTGAAATGTGAAATATTGCCTGTTTTTTTCCAGCATGTTTTATGTCTAATCAGGGCTTTCCAGCTGTTGCTGAAATTGCACTTGCTTTAACACTTGCACTTGCTTTAAGGTTTCTATGATTATGGCCAACCACTGCACATACAGAAATTACCGTACAAACTATTATCGTAGATGTAGGCAAATGAGATATTCAGCTTATAAGTGGAGTTTTGTAACATCAATAAACGACTCCAACACTTACTTTCCCACACAACCGCATGAAAATATAATTATAGGACACATATTGTGAAAAATAAGGTTTCATATCATTTCCTTTTATTAAAACTGGTCTGCAGGCTCTGACCATTGCTAAAAGGAGGAAAAACACACTCATTTCAGAATACTGGACCTGAAACCAAGCCAATTGCATTTCTGAATATTTGTGATGTCACAGAAATATAGTATGAATACAGTATGATCACTGTCTTCTGTCCATGCTGGACCACCAGAACTGGGGGGCGGGGGGTCTACACCATGAAATGCAAGGCACAGACAGGAAGTGCGTATGGACAACATCAGCTTATTTACATTTAAAGTAACAGAAATGTTATACGTTAAATACACATTTTAAAGAGGGGTGAGAAGGAAAATTGACAGTTGTCAAAAAATGGGGGCAATATGTGTCCTTTAAACCTTTCAGCAAAGATAACAAGACTTCATAAAACACAAAAAAAATCAAATCCAAGTTCATTGATATTTAACCTGATCTATCACCTCCTATGATAGTCTCCAAAGAGAAAAAAGTAGAAATTGGATCGAAACATAGAAAGTGCTTTAAAACCATAGATGAATGTGATCCACCATGGCTTCCTTTTTGCACAGCTGTTCTAACTAGCATTTGTGGGTGTAACACCATTGATGACAAAGAATTTCCACAGTAATCCTGACCCCATGTGGTTCTATTTGCTATGGATAAATGATTGTTCTTGATATAATACTGTCTGAATTATCAGAGGTCACAGGTACTGAGCACTGGATTGGGTACTGTATGCACATAAATGTCTTGACAGTCACAGAATAGTTTGTTCTGCACCTTAATGTTTAGACCTCATTTTTTCATTGAGAAACATAGTGTTTAAACATTGCAATGATTTTCTCACACATTAGTACTATTATAAGTCCTAAATTCCCTGTGGACCAACTTTTTTGATTGCAGGCCTCAATTGGTTTATATGTCAAATAAAATAAAGTCAACCAAATAAAAACACCCAGTAGATTTACATGACATCTAAAAAAGGAAGTATCACATTTACATGTAAATATGTTTGCTCGACTGATGTAGATGTTTTAAAAGTTGCACTAACACACCTAGATAATGCAACTGAAAGTCAATCTACTCCTGCATGTATACAGACCAGTCAGACTGGAACAGGCTGAGATGTTCTGCACATGTGCTAGAGCTCTGACACGGAAGTCGAACTGCATTGTCATACCAGAGCACCTCTGGGTTGCCAACTTGCTAGCTTGTGTCGTAGGTCAACCAGAAATGTCCTAATACTAACAAGCTGAAAGAGTGCACATCACTACCGATCGTAGCAGACATGACATGAACAGAACAGAGACAATACTCCAATTAAACGGCAGCTTCACTAATCATGTCTTCAAGCCTTCTGAAATGAAACACAAGTCAAAATAGCTGTAGAAATTACTCCTTTTCTTGTGCTTTTTCCATACGATCCGAGCTTTTTTTTGACTACACCTAATCTTTGAAACTAGTTGTATTGTTAAAGTTGGATTGTACCTCGACAGACAGACAAAAAGGATGTGAAACTGTACAAAGGAATATACAAGACCTGCAACAATGAATACATTAGTAATTGAAATTGTATAAACTGTTTTGGTAATCAGTTTGAATAGTTTCGGGTGTAAAACAGTTACTTTTTCAATTTAAAAAAGTCCAAAATCTCTAATTGCAGTGTTGTAAATGTGAATTTTTTTTTTTGTGTTTTTCCTTCTGTATGACAGTGAACTAAATACATGTGGGTTGTTACTAAACTAAAGTAAACTAAACTAAATTGATGGCCAGACAACACATTTAAGGATGACACCTTGGTCTGAGAAACATTTTGTACTCCAAACAATTAATTGGCTAATTAAAAAAAGATTAACTGACAATGAAAATAATCGTTCTGGTTTGAATATGAACCTCTTGTATTTCTTCTCAGTCCTCAAGTTTATAAAACACCATTAACCATGAAAAATGACAGTGAGGGATCTAGGAGACTTCTTGTTTGGTGCTTTCAAAATATTCACAGCTAAATCTATTTATAGATGGATCGATGAGTGATTCTTGAACTATAGCTGACAGATTTCTTCATCATCACCATATACACGTGCACATTAAACACTGTATATGAATGCTGTGTATAAGGAAAATCATTTTATCAGTCATTCAGTGTTGGAAGCAGATAAATACTCTTGGGATGAGAAGTTGTTGATTAGCTCTCAGCTTCCTGTGGTGTCTTCTCAGGCAGATTCTCTTCTTGGGAGGGGGGGGGGTTGGTGGTTAAGGATACACTGTTTTTGCTGTTGTCACTGAATTAGGCAGCGGGCGGGTGAAGACTTTTTGTTCTGTCTTTGGGAGGAGGGAGCTGCTGTCAACGCTGAACACAGGCTGCTGCCGACTCCTCTTTGTTTACTTTGATTAAATGCTTAAATCAGGGGAGAGGAGGATACAAGTGTGTTGGTGGAAGTGGGGACCTTGTTTGTCAGCAGCACTTTTCTTTAATTACCTGCTGAGTTTTCATTAATTAGACCTGTGTTTGTACTCCTGTCCTGTCCCGAGAAAAGCAGTTTCTCAGAAAAGCTGGAAAACTACAGCCTCAGCACTGACACTTGGTCATTCAGCTTCTAATTCTGATAAATCACATGTAAGCCTCAGACCAAAATGTCCATGTTGATTTAATTACAAAATCTAATGAAAACTTCAAAAACATCAGGATTATTTAAAATACTCTGGGCCCTATCTTCTGCCTGGTGCATTGTTGGAAAGCGGAAAGCGGATGGCGCATTCCTATCATGTCTCAGCAAAATTGCTTGCTTTCCACCACGTGCCCACGCCTCTGAGATAGAAACATGCTCCTGAGGGTGTGTTGGTATTAAAAATTAGACAGGCAGGTGGCGCACTGCCATCTTTAACTCAAAAACACAGCGTGACTCGTGCGTGGCCATGACATGGACCTGATGTACTGTATATAGGCTACCTCTTCTCCTGCTGCCTCTGTATGCAGGCAGCGCGATCAAACTGAAAATCACCGCCTTATATAATAGAGAAATCCAGTAGACATCTATATGTGATCACAGACAACTCAAACATATTCCAAGCAGCCAGTAACGTTGTATATGTAGTAATGTAGTATTGTGATGTGATCTGGTATGTACAGACGTACAGCCTGTTAGGAGCTGAGCTGGTGTGTGCTGTGCTGCACTGCATAAAAGACACCGGAATTTAAGTACTTAAAAGAAATCATATATTTCTCTGAATTGCTCCAGGTGTATCTGTCTGTCTGAGTTTTTCCAGAGTGAGACAGAT
>JAQQAE010018638.1:0-11144 GCA_029823295.1 Pseudamia nigra
GTTATTTCTGTGACCATTGTGGGTTTTTCTGTCATTTACAGAGGGGTACCAACAATTTTATCCACGTCTGCATATACACACACACACACACACAGCAAAACACTGGGATAACATCTGACAACATAAAATGCTTCCCTGAAGCATCATCAGAACAAAAACATTCAAGGCAAATATGACAATTTCTTTAGGCAGATTAAAAGAGCGGTATATACAAGGCAGATGAGCACAGCTTGATGAGGAAGGAATCCAGACTTTGATACAATGTATACATGCTAAAAAGGTGACCACATCTCCTGTACTTTGCCTTCCAAAAGTGTGCTTCTGTGTAAAATGAAAGCTACATGTTCTCCAGTGCGTGCAGTCAAAAAGCACACAAAGCCATACTGACAGCTGCTGTAGTGAGTAGGCAGTGAGCTACAACAGCACAGAGAAAAGGCACACATACAGCCCAGCGATAAAGCATTTTAAGCCAAGTAGCACCACAGAAGACATGGGCATGAGTGAAGGGCAAAAGCTGAAATCTGTAAGACTGTAACAATGTTTGAAACGTGAGAGACCATAGCATGAACTGCTCCATTAAAGACCTACGAAACAAATATGTCAACCATTTGATACAAATTCATCAGCATATACAAACATGTAGAATGAAACACTAAGTAGTTATCTCACACCCAGAATCTCACTGAACAAGCCCAAAACTACATGTATCCAACAAGGCACTTAAGTAACTCTGTATCCGAATAAATTAGTAACACTGGACAAAATATTAGTAGGAATGTTTTTATTGTCCAATTTTAGTCAGAAAACATGACCGAAGATCAATCATTATGTTATGTCCTGCAGGAATTTTTTTGTGTAACCACAATGTAACCATTTTTAATGGCTACATCTATACTCACCAGCCACTTTCTTCGGTCTACCTGTTCAAATGTTTGATTACACGAATAGGTGATCAGCCAATCACACTGCAGCAACTCAACTGCTTACACGTGTAGACATGATCCAGATGACTTGTTGAAGTTCAAACCAAGAATCAGAATAGGGAAAAGAGGTCACCAAGTGTCTTTGAACATGGCATGTTTGTCGGTGCCAGGCAGGCTAGTCTGAGTATTTCACAAACTGTTGATCTACCGGGATTTTCTCACACACAACCATCTCTAGCATTTACAGAGAATAGCCAGAAAAAGACAACACCCAAGGAGTGTTTGTTTTTGTGAAAATGCCTTGTTGAAGCCAGGTCACTGGAGAATGGCCAAACTGGTTTGAGATGATAGAGAGCCAAGAGTAATTCAAATAATCACTTCTTACAACCAGGATATGCAGAATACCATCTCTGAACACACAACACATCAAATCTTGAAGCAAATAGCTACAGTATTAGAGGACCACACCAGGACGACCACTCCTGACAGCTAAGAACAGGAAACTAAGGTTACAATGGACACACAGGCCACAATACACAGGAGAGGTGACCATGTCCATCCCTTTATGATCACAGCGTACCATCTTCTGATGACTACATCCAGGAGGATAATGTACTGTCAGAAAGCTCAAATCACCTAAAACTGCTTTCTTAAATGACAGTTAGTTCACTGTACTCCAATGACCTACGCAATCACCAGATGCCAATCCAATAGAGCACCTTTAGGATGTGGTGGAACAAGAGATTTGCATCACATATATAAAGCTGGCAAACCCAAAGCAACTGCATGAAGCCATCACATGGACCAAAAATATCGGAGGAACATTTCCAGCACCTTTTTAAATCTATGTAACAAAGTATACAATAGCAGTTCTGAAGGCAAAAGAGGGTCCATCCATCTACTAGCAAGATGCGCCTAATAATGTGGCCAGTGAGTGTGTGTTGTGAGTTGGTGACAGGAGGCATGATTGTATGTTAATGGAAATGTTTATCAATCAAATAATTTAAAAAAAACACATCTATACAACTTCATAAAGGGTTAAGTGGTCAAGGAAAGGAGGCGGAAAGAGAGCAGGGGCAGAAGATGAGCTCATTTGCTCAAGAAGGCAGTACCGCAGAGATGAGTTGAGAGCCAGTGGTGAGAGGATGTGGGGCCAGATCCTCTGGACCCTGCAAGGGGAGACAATAACAGCAACAATAAACTAAGACAAGAGGGAAAAAAAAAGAGATGAAAAAAGGGAGAGATCCTGGAGACTAGAGCAAAAATAGCTGAGGGGAAAATATCACTGGGACATATAACGAGGCAAAGGTCACAACCTTCAAGATGTATGTGGAAAACCTGTAAGATATGAAGCCTATATTGAAAAATTCCGGAGAAAAAAAAGGTAGCTGCTGACTAGTGTCTCTGCTGTTGCATAAATAATTTATTTTAACTAGTGCAAGTGTGCAACAGACAGAGACATTTGGTTTGAAATTGGGTAATTTGTGTTTTCCAACACAAGTTCACATTGTCAATTGTTAGAAAATTAATGTTTTGTATACTTTTAGTCTACCAATGTTAACAAATTGAGAAACATGCTTCTTTCTTCTTAAATGACGCCACTGGCAGGTAGTGCTTATTCTGTCTGCTGTTAAATTTAATTTTGACTGAGGTATTGGGGTATGCCTTAAAGCTCTAGATGTTGCATAAGCCATAGAAGCAATGGGAACAAAAAAAGGTTGGGCAATACTGTTGCATCTTAACACAATGTCAAAGACCTGTGTTGACTATACAACTACTGTAAAACTCAAAAGAACTACTGTTACACAATAAGAGACGTAATATAAAATCCTCCGGTAAGAGAATCCACTTACGGTAAAAAATGGAGCGCCATTAGTTTTGATAACAAGCATGAAATAAACAGGATGTGGGCAAGGAAAATTAATGTAGGAAAAAAAAAAGTTATGAGGTTTTTAAAATTACCATTAATGAAGATTACTGAATTAATGTATGCTGGGATGATGAAAAGTGGAAGATGAAGCTAACAAAGCTGCATACAACAAAACACAGACAATCATGAAGCAGAACCATTACAATAGAGTAAAGCAAAGTAGTGTGGGCCAGACAGAAAGTAAGCAAGCTGGGATGAACTGATGTCAGATGTCTGAGCAGCTACAATGGAAGCAAAGCACAAGTGCAAATGGGTAAACATAACAAAACTAACACATGAAAATCAAGTACACCAACAAAAACGGTAATGCATTAAAATACCTATGTAGATTTTTTTTTCCCCAAATATGAGCTGTTTGCATGATTTCACTGGTAAAGAGTTGGTAGGTAGTGTGCAATTAAATAGAGTTGACAAAGAGAGGCATGCAGCCTCTCTAGGCTACTGTTCAGTTCAAATCAAAACATCATGTATTTATCAAGTGTGAACATTTAGATCAGGGGTGTCAAATTCATGCCATAGAGGGCCGAGACCCTGCAGATTTTCCTTCCAACCAGTCACTGAAGCGGGTGATTTCACTGATTAGCTCCTCCCCTCAATTTGAAGGAGTGCTGATCAGTGAAATCACCTGAGTTCGTGACTGGTTGGAAGGAAAACCTGCAGGGTCTCGGGCCCTCCATGGCACCAGTTTGACACCTGTGATTTAGATGAATGTTTGAATTCCTGGCAAAATTTGCTAAACAATAAAAAAAACATACTATAAAACATTCTACGTTTGCGTGGTAATTAAAACATATACATGAGGATGAAAAGTGTGTTAATGATAAATACATTTACCATCACTGGAGACAAATGTATATCCTGTGAAACTCAATCAGCATTAATACAACAAAATGTGACAATCGATAATATATTAAATTAATGTGAGAGGGCAAAACTCTAAACATTTGTTTACTACTGCTGCAAAAGACTTCTGTTACACAACTGAGTTTCAAGTTGTAACTTGTGAGCTTGTTAAGTCTGCATCTGTCCTACAACCAACCATTGTAGAAAATCTCAATCTCAAAAAAGCATTCTGATTTCCTGGCTATTCATCATAAATTAATACCAACTTCTTACAAAGAACAGCTACTTAGACTCACGTCAGGCTGACAGCGGTTCGCTCTGCGCCCGTAGCTACTCATTTTCGATGGCTGGACAGACTGACGCAACGGGATTGAGTGAGGCTTGTACTCCTTATCCACATCCTCACCGTCATAATGCTTTGGCTTGCACTGCTAAAGTAAAGATACACTTAAGATGAGAACATGCTAAATCATGCTATTTGACCTGTATTAAACATATGTTAAATGAAAACATACCAGCAGGCTGGTACCAGACTGGAACATTTCGAAAGGATAGACGATCCTCTCGTAGTGTGAGCGCAGAAGAGAACCAATGTTCTTGCCTGTAGGATAGCCAAGCCTTTGGGCCACTCGAGCCCAACGCCGTTCCTTACAGACCATCTCAAAACCTCCTTCATCTGTCACAATCTAAAATAAAACAGATTTATGACTAATTAAGCAACATGTATAAGGAAAACAGATTAAATTTAAAGAATGCCAAATTCAATATCTGAGTACCAAAGGTAAATTGTCATTAACCTTTGAAAGACTGAAAAGATCAAGGATGCGCCTTTCAATATGTGGAATTTTCAGTGACGACCCCTGGATCTCCCAAAACCGTGCAATACGGTCCAAATAATTAAGTTTCACCCTAGTTTCCGCCTGAAAAGAGAAAAAGAACAGCAGCATAACTACACTGGCCAGTTCAACAAACATTCCATTTTGTTAAAAATATACAATCTTAATATAAAATGAACCTACCTCCAACTCATTAAGCCTCTGGATGCGAGGTGTGAAGTGAAAGCTATCCAGTTCCACTGAAAAAGGCGGTTGCCAGTCCTATTTAGTAATACAGACATGAAATATTACTTTTACACTAATAACATATTCCAACTTTACTGCTGACTACCATTAGGAAGTATTACTGAAAAACATATCAGATAAGTAATATTGAGGGAGTGTTATGAATCTGAAGTTTAGACAGCAAACAATTAAAAAGGCAATGCAATCAGAACTGAAAATCTCATCTTTAAATGCAATAATTTAAAATTGAGGTGGCTTTCAATTAGATCTTCTAGCTAAATACAAACATCCATCTAACTGTAGCTACATTTTAGCCATCCAAGCTACACAAGTAAAAATATTTGCAGTCTATTGTATATTTTTTTAACTTACTAAAACCGATCAACTCTGAAAAAAGGTCCCACACAGGGAAATAAACAACCTTGACCAATATATCAAGATGTGTTTACATGAAAATAATAGAAGCAAAAAAGAAACACTTACTGGTGGAGGTCGAATTTTGCAGATTCCAGACTTCTCTGCAATTGGACGGATCTTGGAAATGTAGCCCAGGGGATCCTGGAACTCCTCCCATGACGGCTCAAACACTGGACACTCCGGTGGTGGGACAAACTCTTCCCCTTCCATTTCCCTAAAAATAGAAGGTACACAGAAAACAATTCAAATCAGCTTTCTCAATCTACAGGAAGCAGTTCAAACACTGTTGAAACTAAAATATTTAGTGGGCATCAACTTTTTGGAGGACACACTAAAGCAGTACAGTCCAAAACCAGCATTTGTTTTTAGAAGACATTTCAAAGTATTGTACCACAGTGTGATTCTCAAAAAAATTGTCTTAAGGCTAATAACTTGAGAACAGACTTAAACACACAAACACATATTTCCAAATTCAAGTTTGTTCTTGCCAATTCATTACTTCCTGGTCAAGTGAATTGTTATAGTATTGCAAGTTTTACCCTCTCTGGCCTTGGAGGTTGAGGAACAACAAGACAGTTTTTGTGAACATTTCCCACTTCACATGACAGTCAAAAACAAGGCAAACGCGACACCCAGGCTAAGATGATTTTTGTCCTCCGAGTGGTTATGTTCAAACCCCTCCCCCATCCTCAGACACAACAAAACAAATGCTCCTTCTCCAGCAGATCAACAAGGTCCACTTATAAAAAAGCTTAACTTTTGAGTATCACTGTTAATGCAGAACACCAATCAATTCATTAAAAACCAGTCCGAGCATTTCTGAAAAATATTTCAATATCAAGCAAACTGGAACACGTATAAAAGTATGACTTTGTTTCGCCATAGGATTGCTTATAAACCATATTACATCACCAAAAACACATACGGCCTTCAGTGTCATGTATCCCATCTACCTGATTCTACATGGGCCTTCAGACAAACAATGGCGTGAAGGCCATGAACCCAATGGTAAAAAAGGCCATAACGGAATCACTACATCCAGGTGGGCTTGGCGACATCAATACACAAGCGTTACATGGACAAACAACAAATGTACAATTATCTGGCTGCAGAGAATCAAACTCTGTATTTTCTCATTGAATATTTAATTACCAGTAATACACTGGACTCTTAGCTGACAACTGCTAGCTGCTTGCTATTAAACTTGGAATAAAAGGGTGAAAACTAACCTTACCTTACCTTACACCGTCAGGCAGAATAACAAAAATAGGCCCCCTGTTTACTTTGATTATATGCGTAAGCTAATCAGATGTCATTAATTTCTCTCCAGTAAGTTACTAGTTGACTCTATTTTGTCTATCCTCGAGCTTTAATTTACGATAACACTGCTACAGCTAATATTAGCATCGAGGCCACACTTTTCCTGAAGCAGACCATTACTTCCCATGGTCTTAAAAAGGAACATTAGTTAGCTGACTGGTCGAGTAGCTGAACGAAGGCAAAACCACAACCCGAGACAGCTAACCTACATACTGAAGTCGACGTTATCAACCAGGTAGCGAGTCACCGCTAGCCAAAAATAACGCTACAAAAAGATGTGCTCGTTAATGTAATTTGCTGAACTAATACATAGTCTCGTTGTATTCCAGTGACTGACCCAAAGACACCTCGATGTCCTGGGGTTTGATATGGCTGGTGGCTGCGATCCTTTCTCTGCTGTTGTGATGTCTGGTGGTTAGCTAACGTTGGCCAGCTGTGCTCGGTTCAGTTGGCTAGCTATGGATGCTAGCAAAGTTGGCCGTATTCAGCTTCACTTCTCCATATATTCCGCTTTGTCAAACACACGAAGAGCTGAACATCGATTTCAAGTGTTCGTTTAAGAGTGCACGAGAGCCTCACACTTCATTAACTGTATCGTTATCAATCATTCCCCGACAAACAGTAACACTCTCTTCAGGCCATCCTATCTTTCTTGACGAGACGCCATCTTAGTTTTTTCTCACGACCGAAGCACAACCTCAATTTTTCACACGTCCCTTTACATTTCTCCCTGAATGCAGAGCTCACGTACGCCACTGGACTCGACGTCATTTCAGCTGATAGTGGTTATACGCAGCCAGTTTAACTGCATTACAATGAAAGAAAGCAGAAAGGAATTGACCTCGTTGCTTTTATATTTTCACTATGGTATTTTAGAAAGCCTTAAGTACAATATGCTGCTTTATAGACTAGTTAGATTTTGACCCCTATTGTGAGTGCATTATTACATTGGACCACTATGATAACTAAAAAGCATCAGTCGCTGTGAATTAGCCGTTTCTGACGATGGAATCCGAATAAACTAGCTCTTGCTCTTGCCTATGGTCCTCAATAGAACCATTTTCATCATTTAATGATTAGGTGGTTGTATTGAGGGCACGTTGAAAGTTACTGAGATTTTATACTTCAATTTCATAAAGTAATGATGGACTGTTTTCTCTTAATTGTTACTTGCCATAATATGGATTTGTACAGTTGTTGTAGTAACATACTTGGGGTATTGACTCCGTACCCTTGCTCTGCACAAGACAAGTGATGGTCTAAAGTACATTAGGAAGACCAGAAATGTCACAATGTAATTGGGTAAACTGGAATCTCAATCTGATGAGAGAATGTCATGAGTGTACAAAGCTGCTATCAAAGTTTAAAATGACTACCTTGGACAATCTAAAATATAAAACAAGTGCTGGGATATTTAACACTTTTTGTTTACTACACAATTAATTCCATGCATGCATGCAGCACTGATGTACAACACTGTATTGAAAAATAAAGTAAAAACACTGAAAGAGGTGTGTCCAAACTTTTGAAGGCAGTGTATATATTTCAAAGTCATGTTGATGGGATGTTGTATTGAACATTTACATTAAAGTCCAATGTAAAATATTTGATTAAATTATCAGTACACAGGTACTCCAACCCATTTTCCAAAGGATGTTAAAAAAATGTATGATCTGTACATAGAGCCAAATCTGAATTTTGTCTATTTTCCTAGACTAATTATGACTTCTTTGTACAGTATTATATTTTTTTTCTCAGCTTTTCGGTTGTCACTGGTATTAATTTTCTCCTTTACTCTTTGAATTCCTTTTACTTTGGTAGAAAGTTTTTGCTGTGATTATTATTGTTGTCTTTGATAATAAAATGTTAACAAAAGAGAAAAAATCAGTTTGTCTACGATTAGTTCCAAAGCTGTATATATTGTCATATTCATACAGTCAATACACTTGCACACATAAATGTTTGTTCCGTTTATGGGAGCTGAGTAAATATGTCTGCATATTCTATGTTTAATTTATATATTCTTCAAGTTTTATTGTTTTCAGTTTGAAGCCAATAATAAGGTTGCTGTAAGTTCCAGATTATGAGGCTTCAGGATGATCTACTTACAGAAATAGAAAAAAATGATATTTTGTATGTAGTAGGTTATCACAGAGCACAGTAGCAAAACATAGAAACCCAGAAAATGTGCAATCTCTGAAGAGATTGAGTGTGATTGCTGACTGAAAACAGCCACCCTTGCTGAAAAAGTTCAAGATGGCATCCACGGCCTGAATGAACATCAAAGGATCAAAGACGGTGCAGTGTCGGCACTCAAACGAACATTCCTTTGGGTTCTCCATTCATTTCCTATGAAAAAAAAAGTCAAAAAACCTAAATCATTTAAAAATGACAAAAGATGGATTTATGAAAATTAATTCCCAGAAATGACCAATAAAAACTAAAATGAATTCCCAGCTTGATGTTTTGGTGTTTGAATGATGTGAATCGGGCCAAAACTGTGGGAGGATATGCGGTCCAAAAAAGGGGTGGAATAATCATAAATAAATAGAAAATTTGTAATCTCTGAAAAGATTACGTGGGATTGCTGATTCAAAATCACTGAACTTGCTGAAAAAGTTCATGAGGCATCCAGGAACTGACCCAAGAAAACTCCCATACATACATACCCGCACGTGCACGTAAGGTATCTAGAAAAGAATGTTTATTATTATCTGAAACGGAAGTTATGTTAATTATCTGTAAAAGAATGCATGAAATTAGTTCTAAAAATGATTTATAATGACACATTACCTTAGAGACAGATGGCTGTAGGTGAAAAAGGCTTGATGGTGGAGGAGGGAGGGAAGCAGAGACTTGATGTACACGTACTAAACGTAAAGAGCAAAGTCGTGAACAATTTTACTCACGACCCGATATTTTGCACGTGAGCTGGTACAAAAATTTGCTCGATTTCCTCCTCGTAATTCGAGAAATTTGTAAGCCGATGCGCTCGCAAACTGGGGTACCGCTGTATTTCAAAAACTATAAAAGTTAAGACTTATTAAAAACAATAGCAGATGTCCTGAATAAGCTGAAAATGTGAAGTTTGAATGGTTTGAATCGGACAAAAAATGTAGGATCAGTTAAATGACAAATAACGTACGGAAGTGGAAGAAGTAGAATAATAAGTAGAAAATATGCAATCTCTACAGAGATTGCGTGGGGTTGCTGATTCAAAATAACTGAACTTGCTGAAAAAGTTCGTGAGGGCGTCAGAGGATTGGAATGAACATCAAAGGATCAAAGGCAGTGCCGCGTCTGCACTATAGTCACCAACATTCAGTTTGACTTCTCCATTCATTTCTTATGGAAAAAAATTGTGAAAAAACATTCATAATTGAAAAAGATAAATTTATAAAACACAGTAGCCGGAATGTCCTGGATCAGCTTGACAATGTGGTGTTTGAATGGTGTGAGTCCGGCAGAAACTGTGTGAGTAGATGTGGTCCAAAAAAGGGGCGGAATAATAACTAGAAAATGTGCAGTCTCTGAAGAGATTGAGTGGGATTGCTGATTTAGAATAGCTGAATTTGCTGAAAAAGTTCATGAGGGTGTCTGAAGACTGAAGGAACATCAAATGCTCAAAGGCAGTGCAGCATTGGCGCTGTCATCACGAACCTTCCATTTGAGTTCTCCATTTGTTATGGGAAAAAAAATTGAGAATAAACCTAAATTATTTTAAAACTACAAAAGACAGATTTACAAAACGTAATAGCCGGAATGTCCTGGACGAGCTTGACAATAATGTGTTTGAATGATGTGAATTGGGTGAAAACTACTGGAGTAGATGTGGTCCAAGAAAGGGGCAGAATAATAATAACAATGGAATCTTCAGTGGAAGAGAACAATAGTAGAAAATTTGCAATATTTGAAGAGATTCCGTGGGATTGCTGAGTCAAAATAGCTCAACTTGCTGGAAAAGTTCGAGATAAATTAACTATTCATTGGAGTAGTGATTAAAGGATTAAAGCACTGGTTGTCATGGTAACCACACATTTTGTTAAGCGTTCTTCACTCATTTCCTATGGGAAAAAAATTGTCAACAAAGCTTAATACAGTGGCACCCCGACTAACGAATTTAATCCATTCCGGCGTCACGTTCATTGGGCGAATCATTCATTAGCTGGAGCGAGTTTTTCCATAGGAAGACATGCAAAACCAATTATAGTAAACCTCGGACAACAACCGCTTCTGACAACGACAAATTCGGATACCGACGAAAAAACTACAAAAAAAATGGAACCACATAACAACGAATTATCTGGACAGCGACGTCCGGGTCACGTCTGCGTCACTTCCGGGTTTTGACGAGAATGACCCGGAAGTCAGAGCGCTAGCGGCTAGTGCCAGGGAAGCTAGTGTGTCACGTATGCATCACTTCCGGGTCTTGACGAGAATGACCTGGAAGTTAGAGTGCTAGCTGCTAGCACTAGCCGCTAGGGAAACTAGCGGCTAGCGCTAGCCAGCTGTGAAACAAGACTGCCTCACCATCGGCATCTATGAATCAGCTCAAATCCTTAATGCAGAAACTGACAGCGTGGTCCTGTGTGTCCTAGCCTCTGCCATCGTAAGGTAACTCCACTCCGGAACTGGCTATGTTGTTAGCTG
>JAQQAE010018639.1:0-11144 GCA_029823295.1 Pseudamia nigra
AAAAAAATTAAAAATGTGACATTTTTGGACGGTGCGCCTTATAATCCGGTGCGCCCTATAGTGCGGAAAATACGGTAGGCCGATGTGATATGACTCTTAATCAGGAAGTGAAGTCAAAACTCAGCTGTTCCTCATCTCCACTATCCATCATATTCAGCAGATGTTTAACCTCCACATCCAACCACCCACAGAGATGGTTAAAGGTGTAAGAGATGGTTAAGAGCCTGGAGAATGTTTTCCACCTGAGCCCGGTTACTTCCTTAACATGACTCTGTTCTCCTCCTTACAGACACAATGATGGTGTCAGTTCACAATTAAATGGTTATTTCATACTACGACTAGACTAGGTTTGTTTTTACAGTAGGGCTCCACAATTGACCTCGCTGTAATTGTAACTGTAATATCAGCCTGTGCAATTATATACGAGGGACAGGCTGAAATTTAAATATCAGGACCTGAGAGGTTTTAAGGATTTTATTTGAAATAAATGGAAAAAACAACACCACCTCCGTGGTATAGTACTAGAGCCTGTGTAAAACATACAGGAAATTAATTACAACTTGCTTTTGTATTTTTGAAGTTCTTGTTTATAGTAGCCCGTAGGTTTGACTTGGTATTTGTGAGTAATATGTCTATTTTTCTTGACAACCAGGGAAGTTGACTCAAACTGCACCATTGCCCACAATATTCTCAATATGACTTTTACAGCACGTGACAAAGCCCTATTTTACAAGGAGCGCCACTTGCATTGAAAAAAACTAACATTCAGCCTCTCGGTAGGGATGCACCACAATTTTCAGATATTTGAATAGTCAAAAAATGATCAATTTATATGACTTTCATGTCAGTGCATAAAAATAAACATTACTCTTCTCAGCAGAAGAAGAGTAACTGGTCCGCCTGGTAAATGTGTGGCGCTGTGAGACATGTAGTGAGATACTGTAGGATGCCACTGCTGATGCCAACAAAGTATGCTAATGTAGACGTAAAAAAGTAGTCTGTGACGCACCGTCACAAATTAATCAACAACAGTGACGTGCAGTGCAAACACTGCCAGATGAAGACGGCTCATCATAAACCTACCTCAGCTACACACAACGAAGCAGCAGAAACTAAATCCACAGCTTGATTAGTTACAAACAATGATCAATTAGTGATTTTACTTGAAATGCTCATCCCTACTTCTGAACATGCATTAGCTCAAAAATAAACATGGCTCTGACCTAGATTTTTAAGGCTTGCTTGTTTCAGATTTACCTATTAAATACTTATTTCTCTAATTACTATTTTAACTTCAAAATCAACAGTGATTCAGTTTCTGACAAAGTCAAAAATAAAGCAATATTAAGGTGATGGTTCAACCTGTAGGAAAAGTGACGGACACGTGGACTGAACATCTTCACTCAACAGATTAAAGGCATTTTTAAACAATTTCATGACACACTGATCCGAGATGTCTGTCTCTGCTTCATTACTGAGGTGGAAGAATTAAAAAGAAGTGGCCAGTTGAACAGTTTCCTGCTACAAAAGAGATATTTTACATATCTGTCCATTTTTATGCGCATTCTCACTAGAACGTATGTGTTTCATTACATCTAAGTCATAGAATTCTGTTTACAGCTCAAAAATATTTTAGTGTTTAGTATCCCGTTAAATCCCACTGCATAAACTTTCAGGAGAGTTATTTCAGTAGATTAATTGACTAATGGCTTTTTCCTGCTTCTGGTTCTCATTATGATCATCTTGAGACATTTACTGCATACTCAAAACAGGATGGAACAAAGAAAATAAGAGGAAAAGAAAAACTAGATATATTGTATTAAATCTGTTGTGCCTTGGGATTTTACAAATGACTATATGTCAAGTATGAAGCACAGATTCATGCAGTCACGTAGCTTTTACAAGGCAGCAGTGTAACTGTGAGAAGTGGGAGACTCAATTTGGTGCTTCACATTTCTCATTCTGTCAAACTCACATTCACCTTAAATGGACTGAGTAATGGTGCAAGCCTAAAATAGTGTTGCATCATATGTTATTTGTTGCACTAAAGGTGCCAGACTAATGCATGTATTTATGTCTGTCTGCACAGGTCTTCAGTTTGTCCACTTCAACTTGAAACACTTTGTGTAACATGTTTTGCTGTAAATCCAGCATCTGGTGATAACTTGATTGTTTATGGCTTATACTTGACTTATATTTACCTAATTTTTAACCCAATTCAAGCAAAAATATGTCTTTTGACCATATCACACGACAGAAATTTTATGCAGTTAGAATTGTTGATGATGTGGTCTGTGATTTTCCTATGGCAATAAAACTATTTGATTAAATGGTTTGATTTCAGTAATGCATGAACTTCAGTAACTTCAGTGATGTGATGTTTTATCAAGTATCATTAGATCTAAATTGTGATTTGTTAAAGATGTGTAGCTACTGTAAATATTCAAGATTTGATGCCTTAAAGCTTGATTTTGACATAAGCAAATATGCTCTCATTATATGTTAACATACTGATAGTAACATTTAGCACATGTAGCATACATCTAATTATACTGTAATCAGCACTGCAGTGGTTATTTCTGCACCGTGCAGCTCTGAGCCTCTGCAGAAGCTTCCACTGCTGCAGCAGCAGCAATGTGCATATGTGTGACATTTTAATGCAGAGTAAAGTGGGTTGTAGTCTGTTTGGCATGCTTGCAAATCACATGATTAACACAGAGCAGTGATTTGTACTGCTAATTTTGCTTTTGCCTTACTTCCCTGCTGCACATTACTCTGCTAATGTGACACTTTATTGATCCCTGTAGGGAAATTTTCTTTTCACAGCTAGGTCTAAGTGCAGGGTCAGTAACGGGAGAGCAACCCTGCAGCCGGTAAAGATTCAATGCCTTTCTGAAGGATGTGTGCCGACACGGGGGCTTAAACCTGAGGTGTACGGTTGGAGGACGGTCAGCCAGCTCAGTATCTTGCCAAGAAGCTGCCTCCATCACCTTGTTTAAGTAGAAGCAGATGTACAGTACTTTGAGTGCTTTGGAAGAGCACTTAATTTATCTCCATGACTGCAGGATTTAGGAAATTAACAAACATACTGTGAAATACAAAACATACCACCAAACTCAGCTACATGAAATTAAAGGGAATATCTCATTTTCACAACCTCTGTTTCATTATCAGAGTCCTGGTCTTCATTTGTTTCTGGAAACATCAGTAAAAACAAGAAAAACTAAGAGTACCTAGTGTACTAAAAGCTTGCTCTTTTCCCAGCCCTCACTCTACCACAACAACAATATGAGTCAATCTGTGAAAGGTTTAAAACAACTCATCTTTACACAAGTGTCGGGCAACAGATAGACTGACGTACATCTGCTGACATCATTAAATAAGGACAAACTTGAGGAGGAGACTGAGGATGATTGTAGAGCTATGAATTTTGTCCATCCATACAATTCAATTCACTTGCATAATGATTCTTGATGCATCTCGATCAATCTCATGCTCAATTTTATTGGTCACACTTGTGTAAATTAATAGAGGCAGCCAGAAAAAATTTTGGGCAGATGCAATTTCCATGTTAGTTACACCCAGGAATGTAAATAGCACAATTGGAGGAGTGGAGAAGGTCATACAGTGCCCTCCAAAACTACTGGAACAGAGAGGCCAATTCCTTTATTTTGCTGTAGACTGAATACATTAGGGCTCAACATCAAATGATGAATATGTGACAAAAGATCAGTATTTCAGCTTCTATTTCCAGGTTTTTACATCAAAGTTGGTTAAACAACTTAGAAGATAGCACCTTTTGTTTGAATCAACTCATTTTTCAAGTGAGCAAAATTATTGGACCATGTGACTGACAGGTGTGTTTTGCTGCATTTATTCAAATAAATAGCACTGAGTGTCTCCTCTCAGATTAAGCTTTGGGTTTTACCTGTGCACACTGAATTTATAGTTAAACAGGTGAAAGCAACATGAAGACCAGAGCACTGTCTATGGGAGAAAAAGAAGCCATTTTGAAGCTGAGATGTTACACTTGAGTGCAGAGTATTTTTTTTCTTCCTAATACGAAGTTCATGTTGTGAAAGATTAAATTATCCTAATTCATGACCTTTTATCCCTACCTGTAAACTTATATCAACCCAGTGAGTTTTGGTGTCTAAACCTAAAAGTGAGTATTTTTGTGCCAAAGTTTAAAGTGCCCATGGCATGCTCATTTGCACTGATTTAATTTTAGCTTTGCACTCATCATAACTCAAAATAGTAAACAGTAATTATTTCAGAATGAAAACAATAAATTTCAAGCAGTGAGCCCTCTTCCTGAAACAAATAGATTTGCTATGTTTGGAGTTTCCGGGGAGAAGGGAGGAGATTAGCTGGGTAGTTTCATTGCTCTGGTGTGTAAACAACAGATGTCCAGTGGGGGCTTATATTCAATGCAAGCTGGTGTAACTCACGGTTGAGTGCTCTGCCAAGAAACATATTAACAGTAAAGAAATGTTACTATTATGTTTGTGGGGTTACACTATGTTAGCTGGGACATCCATATGTCTCACTAGCTACAATGAGAATGACCATCTGGGGAAGTTTGTCACACGGTGACATCATACTGGGCTTAAAAAAAAAAAACAGCCTCACAACGGAGAGTTTGAAAGAGTTGCTTCTCCAAAGAATTACTTTTAGGAGATACATAGACTTTTGCATTTTCTGGCATGTTTAAGATGAGAGTTCACCGTTGCAACCTGGTAGATAACTAGACAAAAATATTGTCTTTACCACTTGCAGGAATCAAATCCTTTGTCCGCTGAGAAATCGATTTACCCACAGCATCACTGACCTGCAGGGGCTTTAAACTAAGCCTCATTAAACAACACACAAGGGGGCATGTACGTATGTGCAAATAGCATCTGCTCTGTGTGGCTATTTGAACTGTTAAATAATATTTACAAAGTGCTTTCAAATATCAAACTGCAAGATTGTGCATCTCTGCCTCACTATATCACTTGCATAATCATTGCAAGAAAGCAAAGGAAATCTTACAGTAGTGGATTATTTATTATTATAAGTATTTTAGCGGTGGAGTAAATATCAACAAAGTGGATTATTGCAATTGTATCAATAAAAGTGCTAGATAGCATATTTTATTAAGAAAAAAACTGTTTATAAGTGTTTTAAAGTCTCAGGTACCATCTCGGAGAGTGCAAAGTAACTGCACATTGTTGAAATGACTGCAGCACCTGATAGCAAAACCTGGGTCACTTTACTTTAGCAGCACTCCAGACTGCAACCAAAATGGTCGCATTTGCGACCAATTCTTCCATTTTGCGACTAACCTTCTGACATTGCTCGCACACATGCGACCGACACAGTAGTAGGACAAAATATATTGCTCCCTCATGAGCTATTTTGTGGAGATTTTGCGTTCACAGTGCTGTTGTGAGTCTCCTAGCCCGGAGCACACGGCCCATAATTAACTCCTCTGTTTTCCTATGAAACCCTGCCACCTCACAGCATATTGTTCCGGCCACGTCACATGACGGGAGGAGTGGTAGACGCCAGTTAGCTGTGTTTATTTGTAGCCTATTGGCACCTGCTTAGCAAGTTATCACTTACTGAGTGGAGAAAATGTATCAATGTGTGACATAAAAAGCAGCATGATATGGATGTATTTAAACCGGTTGAAAAAATTCGGTAAGGGGTTGTTTGTGTGAGCAGAAAGTTCAGCACAGCAGCGACACGAGTAATGGCTTCATACACCTGAAGACACATCATGAGACACATGTCCAACACAGTGTGTCCAGGTATTTGTAATGTGTCTGTCTGTCCCTAAATACACAAACATAATGATCACGTCATTTTAACAGCAGTCACGATGAACATACTGTGTCAACATTTCTTCAGAGAGAATTCAAATAGTGTATCTTGTGTTTCATACATGAATGACTGAAACTAAATTATATACTGTATTTAAACATTGTTTAAATATATAATTTTATTAATTAAATATTAATATAAAATATGTTTTTTGATTTTAAATGTCATTTTTGCAACATTGAAGTTGTTAAATGGTCATATTATTGTCTTTGGTAATAATATTTTGTTTGAAAAAATTCACCAATAACATACGATCAGTATCGGCATTGATCGGTATAGTATGAAATGTTAAAATGTGTTGTGTTCATCAGTAACGGGTGCATTTTGAAGGAGGGTCATCCTGTCAATGTGCTGGTGGGTCACATGGAGGTTGAACTTATGTCCATATTCGATATTTAATAGGTTTTATTAAAGGAGGTAAAGCGTAAGATCATGATGTGGTTCAAATGCTCATGCATTTCCTTCTGTTATACATTCTTAAAATCAATTAATTTTCAATATTAAATCAATAATGCTAGAAGTTGTGTAATTAACGTTTTTATGCAAGGACCATATTTCTTTCGGTTAGGTCACATGTTTCTGTGAAAGCCAGCGAGGCAGGATCTGTACAGTATGGTAGTAGAGTAAGTCGGCTTTCAGATGGTATGAGTTCGATTGTGAAGTTTGTTCAGTCGGCGTAGAAATGTTGTGAATATTACAGTCGTCTGTCTGAGTTCAGTTCACCTCCACAAGGCGCCATAGAAAAGAGGGTGTGAGAAGACAATAAAACCCCGTTTTTTGTTTTCAGTTGTTTTCCTAATACTTCTTTATAACAAATATTCAGAAAAGTCAAGAATAATGGTGCTTTGTGTTAACACAGTTTTGGCCTGCGCACCTAAATTTTGGCCCGCGTGTCCAACTTTTTCAGGTTGGGAGCACGTGTGCTCCTAGGTCCAAAAGTTAGTCTGGAGGGTTGTTTAGGTTAAATACGTAAAGAAGTATAGTATTACAGTACAATTCTCAATATGATATCACAAAATTTTAAATTATCGTAGAATTGTGATAATATTACATTACGACCTAAGCATCATAATAATATTGTATTTTGAGGTCTCTGGTGACTCCCACCCCTAATATTATAAGGTGCGAAGAATTACTGGTGTCATGCTTCTGTTATGATGTTGAAATAGAGAAATCCTCACACTTCTTATGAATAAAATATTTTGTGGCCATAAAGCAAGTGTTCATTTCCTGTACGTTAACAAATCTTAATGCTGAATTAACATCTGATTTATATTTTACCCTTTTACTTAGCATTTTTGTTATTTGCCCAGATTTCAAACCTTAGCTGCCTGACACTGTCAAAGTTATTATTTTTTTTAATTTTCACACTGTCAACGGTATTTTGTCCCAACATTTATGTGCATATACGAAACTTTGAGAGCAAGTGGAAATTTAAGAAATCACAAAATGAATCTGTACCAGGTTACGCCATTGCAGCAGGAAATGTCCCCGTGATTTTCGTTTCTTTGACTGCAGCAGAGGTTGGATGACACCATTTTCAATAATATGTCTTCACTGGGGATCATCTCACGGCTCAGATTCACTGCCCTTTGGCCTCTGAAAGAGATACCTCCATGTCCGCATGATATAGAAGTCAAGTATAAAACCTCCTCATAACCGAAACAAAGAATGCAGGCTGGAAAGAGCAGAAAATTCTTTTACATTCAAACAAGAAGACTAAACATACAGTAAAAAACACTGATGGTAAACAAATGTAATTAAACTATCTATCTATCTAAAAGCCTTCACTGACAAATAAACAGACTCATAAATACAGAACAGAAGTCAAAGCGTGAGAGATCATATATATTTCAGCTATGATCCTAACGCACTCACAGGGAAAGAGAATAAAAACACTATGCAACACAGACTGAGCCAATTCCTTCTTAGCATCTGGTGCAATTAAGAGCATCCGTAATTCAGGCGAGGTGGGAGAATTATAATCAACATGGATTACATCAAAGTGTAACAGGATTCGATGGCGTCCACATCCTGACAAGATAGATTACGCAAGAGAGGCTTTTAAGGCCTCTTGAGGGTCTGCTTGAGGATGCCTTATAAACTGTGCTTTTGTAAAAGTGCTCTCTTCGGCGGTGGGATTAGAGCGGGAACAGTTGCTCTCTTGAGACGGACCGGGTGGCGTCTCTGTGAAATGGTCGCAGACATATAAGACATTTATTCTGGTGTTAGTGTAATCTGCCCAAGGTGCTTTGT
The DNA here is from genome assembly GCA_029823295.1 of Pseudamia nigra. Lineage (NCBI taxonomy): Eukaryota > Metazoa > Chordata > Actinopteri > Kurtiformes > Apogonidae > Pseudamia > Pseudamia nigra. The sequence continues at coordinate 8,125 of JAQQAE010018639.1, forward strand.
TGTCCTCCAGCCTAAGAAGCGTATATTCATAAAAATCAAAATCTGGTTCTTTAGCGATAGCCAAGTGAACTCTGACTGCGCAGTGTGATCAACGTTAGTATCATATAAAGTATGAAATTATAGGGATGACGTTCCATGCGGCGATCGTTGCTGAAAGGTTAGTAAAAATGATCTTAACCCTCGTGTTCTGCTCTGTATTGCTCTGTAATGATTGTCTCTTCCTTTTTTCTAATCTTCCACATCTGACTAAACGGTTCCTCTGCTCATGCTCTTTCGGACAGTCCATTCCTGGATATTGTTCTGACATTTTGTTTTTCTGATGAAATGCAGCATTCAGTGCAAACGGAGAAAATCAGCCATTGCTGGTTTCTCTGCTTTACCACCACAGATTCAGCAAATGTTGTTTCATCTACCGCCAGTGATTAAAATAAAGTCTAAATGTACAAGCCCTTGTCAGATATTATTTGCAATAAATACTGCTATACACTTAGGATTAATCGGTGTCACAGTTGGGATTAGGTGACGGGGCCAAAAATCTTCTCAGGATGGAAAATTGTACATCAGTAAGAATCAATAATAATATCATCAATTTCACTGGTGTCAATTTATTTTCAAATGCATATATATCAATTTTCACATTGTTTAAAAAATATTTGATCCTTACACATCCACTTACTCACTGAGAAGCTATAATCAAACCCTTTTATGATTTCTTCTGTTTCTATGGAAGTTAGTAAGAGAACTGTTATGTTTCGAGCTTCTTCCAACTGGAATATGTTACGTCTAGCATCCGTTTTGTTGTTTCATCTTTAATTTCTTTCTTATGGTTCCATCCTTTGTCACCTCTAAATTTTACCGCAGCCAAGGTTGTACCTCTTGGTGTATGTTCCGTTGTTTTGTGTCGTTTAATTTAGATTTTTGTTTGTTCCTTAGTTGGTTGTTGATTGTCTGTATATTTGTTTTGTTTTGTATTATTGCTGTTACATGTTGCTGCCCATTTGTAAGTGTTTTGGACTCAAAAACAACATGATATGTCTCAAGGGGCTTATCCAGTGACAAATAAACCTGTATATACTGTAATTATAAAAATTAAGAACAAATAATTTGGTCCTGAGTAAAAGTTGAAGATCTCACATAGCTTATTGTTCTTTTAATCTATTAGTAGAAGATGCAAAAAGACATAATGATACAGAAGAAGCAAAAACATGGAAAAGACCTGAAAAATGTCAGGTAACAAAGACAAAAAGACACAAAACAACTTAAAACACATATTAAGTCAAAAATGATGTACACGTCACAATACGACAAGTACAACATGAAATATGTAAAAAGATGAAAACAGTACAAAGACACAAAGTGGAGAAAAAACTTTTTCTTTGATTTTGTGATTTTTACAGTTTTGTTCATTTGATGTTATTTTGATGATATCCCTGGATACCATCTGCTTTAAATAGCATAATATAAAACGTATTTGTAGATTACAAGTCAATAATTATGAACTTATCAAATATTTGGGCCTCTTACAAATATAATCTAATTTCATAATCACCTCATCACAATTCATTTAAGTAATTATTTTACGTAACTGTCATAATGGTTATTTTCCACCATTTTACAGGTGTTACTTTAGCAACATTAGATTTTTGGTCCAATATGTCAGTAAGGGGATTTTTTTCATTTCATGTCTTTTTTTTTTTTTCAAAAGAGCAGAAATGTTATCAATCAAATCTAATCTTATACATTTCTATCCTAACAAATGTCTCTTCACTTTATTAATTAACTTGTACAATGGCTCAAGAACCTAAAAATTCATCTGACATCAGTTTAGGAGACAAACTACTATTTTACTTTTAAATGTGAAAGACAATAAGATGAACAATCACTAAATCAACAAAATTAATGAAAAAAGGGTTTAACCAAAAATGACAGTCGATTAAGAAAATGCACAAAAATGAACAAAATAATTAAGAAAATAAACAAATATCCACAAATTAACACAAATTTAGAAAATGAAATGTGACTGTCTTATCTTGTTTTTGTTTCGGCTCCCCTCTGAGCCTTGAATCAGGCTGTGTGTGAGAAGACGCTGCTTGGAGAATGAGTTCCGCTTCTCACCTTTCCCCCGCCTTTCACCAACACTAATAAGAAGTTGGGCTGAACTTTCTAATGGACATGTGCCGCTATGGTAACAATCATGGAACTTAACATCTGACTACCGTAGATGCCTTGAGAGAGTATTCTTTTTTTTGTTAACTTAGTTTTTATTCACATTCTTTACAGAACAGAAGTACAACTCTTTCCATACAATGTTTTCCTTTTTTTTCTCTCTTTTTTTTTTTACAGCAGTTAAAAACATGTATCCACTTGTATACTTTAACAACATCATCCGCAATGCACATACAAGTACACATTTACATAAACAACATCCCCACTCAAGAAACAAAGATGTACCAGTCCAATTCTAACCATAATGTTACTCTAAATAATTGCAGTAACATTTATTGTTGTATGGCCTCTCAAAAATATATTACCCTTTAAAAGTGAGGACGCCTCATAGGATATATAATATGTAGCGGAAAAATGAAGAAACAGGATTCATTGTATTAATAAATCTAATGCAGGACCCCAGCATTCAGTAAAACTATGCTTTTGGAGCCTTAGTGTATATGTGATCTGCTCCATTTGGTAAACATCCCATACTGTTTGGATCCAGAAATTATAGGTAGGAGGATCTGGTTTAAGCCATCTAACAGTTATACATATCAAGGCTGCTGTAAGTAAGATGTTTAAAAGGTATTTCTCCGCTCTCCCAACTATACTTTCAGGTGTAACACCTAGTAGAGCCACTGCAGGCTCTTGTGGAATGTCTCTGTGAAAAATCTGTTTCAGGGCGTCAAAAACGTCCTTCCAAAAAGTACAGTTTCGGACACGACCAAAAAATTTGAGCATGATCAGGGATATGTGCTCCACAATTCCTCCAACAGGATTTAGGGTGTGTTGGGTCTATCTTGGAAATTATT
>JAQQAE010018640.1:0-11143 GCA_029823295.1 Pseudamia nigra
CCCCGCCCCCCCAGCCTCTTAAAATCCCTTTAGGCTTTTGAAAAACAAAAGTTGCAAAATGAGACGTTGCAGTTTTTTGATTTTGATAAATAATACAAATAATCATTGAAACAACAAGTGTTTTCTTCAGATAGGGCTTTTTACATTCTGATATTGGATGCAGCATGTGACCTACTCTGATATGATTTTATACATCAAAAGCTCCCATTTTGGGATTTTAGCAGTGTTATAAGTTTATTTCAGTCACGTGGGTGGGGATATTTTTTGTGAAGATATCTGTAGGTGTTGACCAAACCCAAGACTTACATGTGTATGCCATCTGTCGACATCACAATTGCCAGAAGCAGTACATAATTTTGCCTGACCAATTATGCCACTGTTTACACATATGTGAGGTGAAAATGTGTTATCATAGACTGAAAACAAGAAATCAAGTTTGTGATGTCATCATAACTGTTTCTAAACTATCTTTTCCAAGCCATTCAGCATGAACAGACTCATTATTTTCACCATGTTCATGACGACTCGAAGAACCAGGTTAAAGGTGCAGTGTGGGATTGTGAAAACTAGCTAGTAGAAGCTCATTTGTGGCAGACCACTATAAATGATTAGACAGGCGACCTGCCAGTCAACCTCCCCCTCGGTGGGAGAAAATGTAATTTAGTTGTTAATGGAAACATTGGACAATGACAACTAACACATTCTGATTCTGATTCTGAACCTGAATTTTATAGTTGTCAAGGAAGTAGTCAGTCTGTTTATTGTGTAGTCGCTTTGGTACCTGTGCCAGATGTTGAAGGAAACTAAAATGCAGACTGTGTTGGTCATCCTGTAGTTAGATAAGCTACAGATGCTAGCTCCCTAGTTGCTATCACTACAACTGTTTTTAACTTCACAAATGAGTGCATGTGCACCTGTCAGGTTTGAGCTGTGGTGACTGGCAGGGTGGTCCGCTACAAATGTTTGGCTACTAGCTAGTTCCTGAACATACTAGTTTGCATCTTTAAATTTGTAGAGATGACATTTGCTTTTGTGTTGGTCTAGTATGTCATTTTTGACAGAGATAAAGTCCACGGAGATGTTTTGCAAATTACTTATTTTACAAACAGTGAATTTCTTGACATGTAATATTGTCTTTTGACAAACGTCACATGTGTAAATCATGACATAATTCAAGGAGGTAGGACCCATAATCTGTAAGAGCGGAGGAAGGAAGTGGGCGGGAATTAGTCTGTCTATTTTTAGCTACATGAAAATATGTGCAACTTTGATAAATGCATAATTTTATGAGTAATTTCTTTTGGTTTTTTACTCTTATTACACAAAAGAGTGAAAAAGCACAGTTTCCAGAATTAGGCTCCTTAGGGAGCATCATTATGGTCACATAGAAAAAAAACCCTCATGGCACAGTTAGCAGACAAGTTGCAACACAAACATTCATTAACAAAACAATAATTTTCAGAGAGCCGTGGTCCTGTAGTGAGTGTAATAATGCCAGTTTGGATGAATGTGTGCCTTATCAGTCCCAATAAGGAAGTCAAAGCACCTCCTCTCTAGCATGTCCATAGATGTAACAGATTCCATGGTGGTTGCCATGGTGACACACTTCCATAAGAAGTCCACTTTGACCTCAAATCAGAGTGTTTAGTGTAAGTGGGGGTGGGAAAGACAGTCTCACTTTCAGAGGCAGAAAAGAATTGAGACTCCTTATTATTACAATTCTATATTTTTGTTGTTTGTGGACCTCATATTTTGTCGGTAAAGAGCTCCCATCGATTCCGAGATGTTAACCCCCCTTTGATTTAACTCAGACATCATCCCATGTTGTGCTGCCAGAGCTCTTCCCAACTGCTCATTGCGGAGACAAAGCTTTGTGGGGCTCATGCTTTGAACAGCTTTGTCCATCTTCTCTAGTCATCGATACACCAGGAAAACACCCAAGCCCATCAGCAGAAATCCTGTTATCATGGTTCCGAATAGATAAATGTCTTCTACATCCTCGATCGAAAGCAGCAAAAGACACATAAGTCTCCAGGAGCATCATAGATCCTCCACGTACCCCACCACCAGGGTTCCCCCGGACCCGTCGTCCTGTTCGGAAACAGCATTTAAGGTCCAGCTGATCAATACCATGATGCTTTTGAGTTTTAGACTGAGATGCAGTCAGAGCTCGAAGCAAACACACACACAGGACACATCAAGCAGGATGAGTGGGGAGGGATAATTAAATTTGATTTTGCACTGAAAACAAAAATTAAATAATCACTTGTTTTGTTTTTGTAACAGCTCTTCAGGAAAATAAAATCCATGGACCAAAACATGCGCAGCCATGTTTCTGTCTGTGCTTCTTGAAATTAGCGCGTCTCCTTCATACACACTCCTGATGCTGAGTAGGTGTAATGTTCGGTCTGAGTACACAGCTGTAGGAGCTCAACAGTCCTTATTAATATGAAAAGCATATTGAAACAACAGCCTTTGATGAAGGAAGGGATGTGTGTGATGCATGTAAAACTTTAAAAACAATACTCATTCATTACCTTTCGTTCTAGTGTTGTGTGATACATTTGTTATCGTTGTCCCCTCTCACAACATTTCTTTTCCTAAAGTGCCAGATGTGTGAGTTGTACATTTCCTCTAACCATGTGTATAAAAATACTAGGAAAGCACTGTCTTAAAGGGATTGTATTTTGGGCATATACAGTACTGTGAAAAAGTATTTGAATGAACCCTTATGAGCATGTTAATTTTGACAGCCCTAGTTGTTTGATATTTCAGGCTTTAATTCTGCAGAGACGAGTGGGCCAGAATCCCCCTGCAGCGATGTGAAAGATTTATCGTCAGTGATCACAAATGCTTGATTACAGTTGTTGCTCCAAACGGTGGCACAACCAGATATTAGGTTTAGGGGGGACTTTTTTCTCTAGGTCTGGAAACCTTTTTCCCTTGCTAAATGAAATAATAATTTATGGCCTTTGTATTTACTGAGTTAACTTGATCTTGTATTAAAATTTGTTTGATGATATGAAATATTTAAGTGTGACAAATATGCAAAACAAACTGGAATCAGTTTTTCGCAGCACTGTAGCTACTCTCTATCATGATAAAAATGTCATATAAAATCACACCATTGCCTTCAGTCTATGATGGATTTAATGAATGATTCAGTGTGAAATCAGTCCCTTTGTGGCACATTCTGTTAAGGAATATTTTTTTGGCCCTCATCCCATTCTGCGGATGATTTCTGTCACAGGAGTTTGATTCATTATTCAGAGTTCTGCTCAACTGAACGTCCTCAAAGTCATTAAAAGTTGTCACAGCGTGATCCAGCTGAACTTCTGACAGATGTGCGGCTCTTTGAAGACTTGCTGTTTATGGCCTCGTACCTCAATTCTTCAGGCGTTCAGGGAGGCATGAACTCATTTGACATCAGCTTACGCCCTGTTAATGCTGCCTGCCAAAAGGAGCTTCCATACGGATCTCTGCATTAAAGAGACAGCTCGCTGCAGTTTGGAATTTAAATGATGGCTATAGTAACACTGATTATATATTTGAGAACTAGTTCATATTTTCAGTGGTATTATCTGAAATGGAAATTTCAGTAGGTTTTGTCCTTCCATCAAGGTGTAGAATTCCTGTCTGTGCAAAGTCATCAGGTGTCAGTGTGCAACAGATAAATGTCACAGCAGCAAATTGTTACCATTGCATTATTTTGCTGATTTATGCTGATGCATCTAGACCTATATAGTCTACAATCAATTCATGGTCTGAAAGCATGGAATTTGATGAAGTCTTATGAATTCTAATACAGTGATGTTTTATGTTTACTCCGATGTTTGTATCAGTCCTTCAGCCTTCATGTAAATTCATTTCAAACTGTTGAAAGTCTCATAATGGTGCTATTAATGACTAATCTGACCGACTGCTATTTACCGTGGTATTGTAGTGCAGATTTCCTCCTCCGTAAATGGTGCCGACGACGCCCACAGCTCTATTCGGTTCCACTATATGAAATATGCAACTCAGTGTCCGTCTCCCTCAGATCCCTTTGTTGGTTTGTTGGCTTGTCTTATATGTTGTTCACATTTACATCATACTGCCGTCTGCACACACCCCCACACACACACACACACACGTTACCCTCTACTCGAAGAGCTTTTTTTTATGACATTCTTTTACTCAAGCATTTTATTTTACTTCTACTTGATTCATTATAATTATAAATGAACAATATTTGAGTACCGTATTTTCCGCATTATAAGGCGCACCGGATTATAAAAACAAAACAAAATTTAAAATGACATTTTTGGGGGGTGCGCCTTATAGTGCGGTAGTGTTTCTATTTACTCTACTGGGATGTGGCTCACGTGACACTGCATCAAGGGCCGTCGTTCATCTCTTTCTAGACCAGAAGCACAACCCGTGGCCCTGCTACATGTCTTTTCTTGTCTCTATTGACTCTCACTGTCAAATAAACACCAAAAATTATCCTTAAAAAAAAAAACAAAACAGTGGCAAACCTTTGTCAAACATAAGAAGCTCGTATCTGTCATGATCTCAGGTTGTGTCAATGCTCTTGGCAAAATCAATTTAAACATCTGTGTACACCGCAATTTAGGGCTGTCAAAATGAACACGTTAATCTAATTTGCATGATTAATTACATTAAAATGTTTAACGTGATTAATGCATTAACACACAATAACTCATATCAAGGAAAAAGTGATGAAATATTTTACATTTAACCCACATCGTTGCCAACTTCTTTAGTATTTACTGCTTCAAGGTCAATTTGAATGTAAAAGTATAAGTCTTTACACATTTTGAAACAAATTACATTAGTCACTGATGAAAACAATGAATGAAGTGTAAAAAAGTAAAAACATCTCAGCAGAACATTACAGAGGTTCTGTTAAGTTCTACAAAGCAGCTGGAATTTCCTTCAGTTACACAAGTTTAAACTAGAAAAAAATATACATACACCACTTATGTTACATAAAATATACATTTTAATGTAAAATATGTAATTTTAGTTGAGTATCTACATCACCTTCGATCATGAGTGTTTTTGCTCCAACAAAATGAAAAACATTGTGATCAATCGAAATTAATCCAGTGACCCTGTGATTAGTCAGATTAAAAATTTTAATCGTGTGACAGCCCTAAAATTTACACATGCTGATTTCAAGATGACAACTTTCCCAGGGATCGACATGCAGACAATGCAAAACCACACTGTGGACCTGCCCACAATCCATATTTGTCTCCGTCTTTAGAGACAAAACGAGGCGACAAAGGCCCTGCTGCTGCACATGTTTACATTCATTTGGAGGGAGAATGGGACAAAAAATACCTGAGACACTTCAGTACTTGGTGTCTGTGTGATTCACTAATGCTCCGTTATAATGTTTTCAGTTTATCCACTGTTTTCTTTTAATTTTACTTTCCTAATGCAAACTGTATTCCATTCTTTAACATTTACCTTTCATTTAAAGGCACCAAAATCTGCATTAATGGTCCACATGGGTCCAGTATTTTGTGAGTGTGTGTGTGTGTGTGTGCGACAGAGAAAGAGAGCTAGATGCTGCTTATTTCTTTCAGAGGTCTTTATTGGTGGGATTGTCCAGAAATCCCACTGTTGTTCTCTGTCTTTATTTATTTTTATTCTGTGTGTTTTTTTGGACCGTATCGCCCACAGTTTATGCCCAATTCACACCATTCAAACACCATAACGTCAAGCTCTTTCGGAACATGTCAATTATTACTTTTCATAGATCTGTCTTTTTGTAGTTTCTAAATAATTTGGGTTTTTCACAAATTTTTTTCCCATAGGAAATGAATGGAGAACTCAAACAGATTGTTCGTGACTAGAATGCCATGCCTGTGTATTTCCCATGGCAACACTGCACTGTCATTGCCTTTGATTACTTCGCCACTGGATAGTATAGTTAGTGGGATTCCTGTCAGAAAATATGCCAAATATGCTGTAACTCAAAATAGTTTGACAGACTGGAACAAAAACAGTGACATAGTGGCAGCTGCCTCACTGAGATGAGTCTCTTGAAATCCTGTAAGTCTGCTTGTTTAACTCGTACTGACTCACACAATTTCCACTGAAAGTAAATGAAAATATCAGTGCACATGTATCCAACACAAAGTTGAAATTTCAGACATGTTTCTGACACATGGCAAACCCACGCAATCTCTTTTTCGAGTCTGTTCAGAGTTTTTCTCTCATCCAGCCTCCCGGGTGAAACATATACTTTCAGACATCTAAATGACAATAGCAGTAATCTGCATTAATTTTGAAGCAGCTGCAATTTAATTAGCATGGGACTGGGTCTTATCTAACATGAATGTACAACTCAGCTGTGAGAAAAAACACTTGAATGAATTTCCAGCTGATGTATTTTACATTGAGTTCAAAGTATTTCTGTAACTGTACTTTCTTTAAGTGTAAAAGTGATATAGCTGATGAGTGTGAGTGCAGTGAAAACCTGAGGAGATGTTCTTTCAGTGGAAAATCACAAAGCTGTTATCTTTATCATCCTCGGGTCTCAAACATCTCCTTCAGCTCTGCGTTTGAACTCGTCTGTCTGATGTGCTTCAATTAGTGCCTCCCGGAGTTTTGATGTGAACTGAGCCTCCACACGATGAGTTAGTGACCTCAGTGTCACCTCACTGCTTTACTTACACTCATCTATCCCAAACAGAAGCAAAAAGCCTTCAGCAGAGCCAGGGCTTTGGGTAGGACGTCTGCCTCGACCGGGTGGGGTCAGTGGACAGAGGAGAGATAGTACAACACTGGACTGGATCACAACACGTGTGTCAACTTGTATGTTATCAGGCCCAAACCTCCAGGGTATGTAAACTTTTGATTCGGGTCAGGATACTTTCTCTTATGTTAGTATCATTTCAAAAGAGCAAACATAATTATTTGACAATAAATGGATTCACCCAACCACAAACCATGAGTGAAAGAAAAGTATTTACTGTATAGTATCAAAAAAAAAAATCACAAATTCTGCTAGTGTATATTGTTGAAACTTACAAACACAACTGTATAGTCAGTTGGCCTGTTATGTCTAATGCACCAACACCACAATATTAAAAGCATTGTAAAAATGTGTGTGTGTTGCTTGCACGTATCTAAATGATGAACTGGCATCTACTGCTATTATTTAGGTAGGAAGTGGGTAATATTCAGAGTTTACACAATCCCACAGAGAATAATGAACATATTAAAGTGCTTGTTGATTATCTCATTGCTACAGCATAATGTCAAGCAAAAGAACCAATACTGACACACAGTACATTGAAGGATTTTTTACTTTAAAGCGTGTTGCTCTGTTTACTTCAAACTTGTCCCTCGTCCCCCAAGCAGCGATGTCTGTGTCTGAGCTGTGAGCATCTAAGGAACAAAACATTACTATCACACAATGTTGTGTCGGTTCCCCCTGTTGGGGCCAGAACAGCTCTAACCCAAGGCTCTACCAGACGTCTGAAAGCTGCTGTAAGAAAGGGCAGTGCGTTACAAATTTTACACATTAGATGCCATAGTGGCACATACTTCAAATTCTGTAAGTTGTGATCAAATCTAACCTGTTTTCACAAATACTCAGTAGTGCGAAAATCCGGTTGTTCATCCTTAGACCACTTTTGTTGGGGTCTTATCCACTACAGACTAGAACATGCAATGACATCTTCAGGCCCAGTCGTGCACCATCACAATTTGGTCCTTGTCAGATTCTCACGTAGTTTGGTCAGTTTGCTGCGTTCAGTGCAGCAACTTCCAGTTAAATATTCACTTGCTGCTGAATACATCCACCCTCTGACAAAAGGCATTTGAATGATGGTTTAATCTCACCACAACCGTTGGAAAAGTCCCAGAGAGAAAGGTAACTTAAATATACTGTAACTGCGAGAGGGAATTACTTCAGCCCCAACGAGGCGTGCGACCAAATGGATGGCATATGTGTAATGCTGTAGATATTACTTCCTCCACTTTTCTGCTCATGTTTTTAAGTGGGAGGGCAAATGCACAAGTTGTAAATATTGACAGTGATGTATCTCCTGCAGCTATCCATAACGTCAACAAATACAGCAGCACTATGAGTAAAAGTCCTGGACAGAAAAATAAATAAATAAATATTTAAAAAAAAATCAGTGTAGTTGAAAAGTATAAGGTACACAGGACATCTGTTCCATAAAATCTTAAAGTCATTATTTTAATGAGCTTTGGCTGTCTTCAGTTCCCTTTCATTTGGATTAATTGATTTGTTTAGTTAATAGTTGTCTTTAGGTTTCCTCATTTCTGTGTAATATGTCATATTTGTCAAGGTTTGCTTCAAAGTTGCTTTTCGAGAGCAAAACTGTTATGTCACTAATCTATCTGTTTAATATATATATATGATTCATTAATAACTTTTTGGAATACATTAAAAAAAAAAAAACAAAAGTGTGTCCTGAGAAAAATCTAACTCTTTAAAATTTGCCAGACACTTGAACCTGAAGATACTGTTGCTCCCAGAGTTCACTGCATTTTGCACCTATTCATCATCAGCTACTTTAAACACTAAAGATTTTTATAAAGCAGAAAATTCAGATTTGGCATTGTTAATTTTACAATCAAACTGAGGTGATGATCAATTATTATTAAAGGACAGTTCACAATATATTCGCTGGCAAATTAAATACAAATATTTATGACTGAAAATGACACATTTTACATTTTAATGCACTGGTCACGTTTGGAATTGGATTCACAACAAGCGAAGAGGGAGAGATTCACTGAAAAACTTAAACACATCTGGATTAAATGAAGTTTCCCCTTTCTTTAAGTTTTACCCTTTATCGAATGTCCAACACTGATATTTGAAGCTTTAATCTTCTCAAGCAGATCTTTCCACAAAGGCCAAAAATGTCAATATGAGTCTTATCCATAGACAATAGAAAACCTTTTGAACTGCATCATCTCTCAGGTGTTTTAAGTTCAAAGCTCTCCACCCTACAACCACAATAATGAACATTTAGCTTAACATCATCACAACAGACAACATTAATCCTCTGTTATAGAGTCTTACAAAGTTTGGTGCCAAAAATCAGCCTCTACCTGCCATTTGACATTTATCTCCCGTGTCGTCCTGTCTGTTCTGATTTAAAGCTGCTTGTTATCTGGATTGTCTGCCCACTGAAGCGTTTTGTTTTCAGACAGTGACGTGTGTTCACCTGAACACGACTTCTATTATACAGTACATGTAACCTTGAGTTTACATATGTTAAAGGGTTTTTCTTTGTGTGTTTGATTAAAAGTCAGATAGGCTCGATTGATTTGACTTCAAAGCTTTCAAAGCATCTTGTGTATAATTAATGCCTTAATCAATAAGTGTGATTAACATGTAGCCGCTCATGGGAATATGCGTCTTTTGTAAATCCACATATGAATACAAAATGTTCTAGGGGGTTCAGTTACAGAAGTGATACTGAATATAATACAATGAAGTCAATATGTGACAAATAAATATGCTTGTGAATTTGACATGATACATATGATATAGGTAGCATCTGATACAAACTTATGAATGCACAACTTTCTGTATATTTTCTATTTAAATTTATTGTTTTCTCTTTAAAATGTTTATCTTTATCGATCCAAAATCTCAAGCACATTATGTGTTCACACATAATCATTTTTTGTTTAAATAATTTTAAACCTACTATGTGTTTGTCATTGTTTCATTTCTGCGTCTCCGTCCACAGAAACACACCTTAATTGAACATTTGTTCTGTTTTTTGTTTTTGTGTTAAGTTCATTCACCTTGACATGTTTCAACAACTTCTTGTCGTCTTCCTCAGAAAAATCCAATAGATTTAGATAAATATAAATATAGCCTATAGATTTATAAATACTTTGTGTGTTTGCGCTCGATAATCAGCTCGGTTTATGAGCCTGATCACTTTCTTTTGAAGCATAAAAATTGGATTTGTGATTGTTTTATAAGTTCTTCCCAACACTTCCACACAGTAAGTGATATGTGGAAGTATGAAGGAACAGTACAGCAAATGTAAGTAATTTAAATTAAGAACATCTTTGGTTTTATTCAATTTAGCTTTAATATAAAAATATTAAATATTTATATAAAAGACTAATATTTACTTCTGATACAATTAACATGAGGTTTCCACCACAGTTTGTGATCTATGATAACACCTTAGAATTTATTCTCATGACCACGCTCTATTTCAACATCATCTTTCAAAGCTTTTACATTAGTATGTTTTCAGATTTCCAAATATTTTGTATTTAGTTTAATTGCCTTTAGAATTTTTATTGAATTCTATTGCAGATTTAAAGATTATTTTTTAACACAAAACCATTGTTTCAAAGCATCCAATTGTCTGTGAAGATTTTCAGTCGTCCAGGTCATGGTATCAAAGGCGTATGATTTTCCTTCTGTCGACTCAACTGGAAATTTGGTTTGAAGACGTTTCGCGACCGATCCAGGAAGCTTCTTCAGTTCTAAATAAACTCAAGCAGGCACCAGAATTTATGCTCCACCCTTTTGGGCGCGTTTCAGACCTTTAGCGCGGATCATTTTAGTAATGTGAGTGCAACCGAGCCGCGCTCTGGCCCCGCGCTTCGGCCTGGATAGAACAGGTGGGCCAGGGCACGGCACGCGTATGAGCACGGCAACCGTACGTGACAATGACGAAAAATCACTGCATCCTTCACTATAGTCATGTCAAAACAATGGTTGCGGCTTCATGAGTTGCTTCGATGCTGAGGCTTAGTGTTTGCTGGAAATTAACGCAGACGCCTGTAAACAGACCCAGGTCACCAGAACACAGAGGTGTATGAGAAAATGTTTGAGTTTCCCCGGAGCCGTGGTTGAACTAAAACTACTGATCAGCACCGGGACAAGATGAAGACGCTGCGTGAACAGCTTCTTCATCTTCATTTTGTGTTTGTGCCTTATTTTGTGCTGCTCTTTAACTAAACAATTGTGTGAAATGTACAGCTTTGTATGTGTTATTTACTGACATTTACAATCTCTTATGTTTTCAAATCTTCACAAAGTTTTTTACACAGTTGTGAGAACAAACAGGTTTCCATTACTGTACCACATTACTGTAATCACATTACTGTA
>JAQQAE010018641.1:0-11143 GCA_029823295.1 Pseudamia nigra
AAGTGATATAAGGATAATGGGGAACCATCATCTTCAAAGAAAAAATGTGGTTGGAAAAAAATCTTGAATGATCATGACCAGTAATCACTTACTGTAAATGTGTGGTGAACTCAAATTGTAAAAAAAAAAAACAACAGTAAAAGTCAGAACTATGTTTAATAGTGAAAGTAAAAGCATTTCCACGATGCAAAGGCAGCTCAAGGAATTGGGACTAAATACTGCAGCTGTCTGAATACTTCTTTTAGTTTTCATCTTGGTATATTTTTTTACGTTAGGTGTGTTTCCATCAACTCAATTAAATGCACATGTTCCAAATGCAAATTTAATTGAGGTGGTGGAAACACCTAAAATTTTGAAAAAGTTTGACAAAATGAAAAACTTTTTGCTTAAAAGAGGTGGAAATCAAAAAAAGTAAAGTGCTGTGTCAAAAAAGTAAATGTGCAGCAGCTGATGGAAACATGAAGTGAATAACAACTGTGAAAAATGCAGAAATGACGTCAGCCACTTGCATCGCAGCAGCTAAGCTACTACCCTAATCCTACATTTAAGCTAAGGCTACAACACGAGTCGTCTGTCTACTCTGAGTAGCCTTGATCACATCCATGTAATAACACAGCAATGCTCTACACTAACAAGCTAAAGAGCACACCGCTGGAGGATAAAACTTTCAGGCTTTCCATTTTTGAGTTTGTAACAATGGTAGGTAGTTAGCTTTAGACCTATTCAGATTTTGTGCTTAAAGATACATTTAATGGCATCGCATCCATTCACTGGTACTGAATTTAAAATCTGGTGCCCCTATGTGTTTGCTGTAGTTAAGCACCTCCCAAGATTTACAAAAGGTAACTGATGCAAATGAACACATATGTGCATTTCTGAAAATTTGTTTTAAAAATGCGATACTTTTGGATGAAACCCTGCTACTGTTTTCATTTTGTTTAGGATGTCTTCCACTGAACACACTTTTTCTCTTCTATTTATGAAAAGAAATTTGCATATCCTATTATTATTGTGGGTTTTACTCTGGCAACTCTAGCTTCATGGCCCATTTTGGTTTCCCACCCTAACATACTATCTTCACAACAATATTAATCAAACGATTCCACCAAAACTCCAACAAATGCAAAAGCACCAAAGAACAGCAAAATCAACATACCTTTTCTTCTCTGGGCGTGTAGCACTTCTGGATAAATGTTGAAACAATGCTGTGAAATCTGTTGAGAAATAAAGATGCGTCTACATTACTCAAATAGATTACAAAACTATAATTGTGCTGTGCAGGACCACACCAATATTTGAGGCGCGTCCTGTTGACTCATAGATATATTTGTATGACTGTGTTGTTCTTCAGCAGAACGATGAACCCTGGGCAGCCTGTAATAAATTCTATGTGAACCTGGATGCAATGTATCCATTTAGATTTTGGTCATATTTCACCAGGCACCTGTCAAATTGTTAGAGTAATACTTCACACAAAAGGCACGGTGCTCGGAAAATGCTGACGAGTAACGATACAGAAAATATGTCATAGCAGCAAAACAATTATTCAGAAAAGAAGACTACAAACAACTTGACCCACCTTTGTTTAGCTGTTATGTTTTAAGACCTAAATAGACAATGTCTCCCTCTGTATAACTTATGGGGCCATGGATGCAGGAGTTTCCAATCAGTGTAGCTAATTAGGCCTCCACACACACACAGGATGATTGGCATTTGACGAGATCACATTGGCGAACGGGATTGGACCATTTCAACAGCTGTGTTATTTGTCCCTCTGTACTAAAAGGCATCACGTTCAATCCCCTTCAAAGTCTGCCTAATGCCTCATGGAACACTGATAATTACAATGTAACGTTCACCAATATGTAGGATAACGACAATATATATACTGTACAAAATGTATATTTTGTTAGTTCCAATGAATAGTGCATATTATTTTCATACCTGTCAATCGGTGTAAGTGCAATCTGTTTTACTATTGAATATATTTCTCCATCGCCAGTTTGTAGAGCTTGTTGAGGACAGTACTTCCTCTTTCTTTGCTTCCATGCAGTGTATTTTCCTATTGGTCTGAGGATGACACAAGCTTTAGCTGGCAGCTGATTTCTGACACAACAGCAAAGTCGTTTCAAAACACGTACAGTATGATACAGGGGACGGTAATCTCTACGCTCTGAAGAGCCATTTTTGGACAGAAAGAAACACAATCAAGTGTCCAAAGCAGCAAATAATATTCAAACCATTTACATAACACATGGCATAATATGTCATGTTTTAGCTGGCAACATGTTAACATCTATGTATTATTATTTACTCTTTTTTTGTTCATTTTTATCAATTTTGTTTATTCATTTGTTCATTTTTTTATTTTTTTGAAATATTTGGTTCATTTCCTTAATTATTTTGTTTGTTTTTGTTCAGTATATTGATTATTTTGTCCATTTTTTGGTCATTTCTTCATTTTTCAAATTACTTTATTCCTTTTTGAGAATTTTGGTTCATCTCCCAGATAATTTTTGTCAACTTCTCTTGCAATATTTCACTCATTATTTTTGTTTTTGTGCATTTTCTTGTTTTAATTCATTTACTCACCAACTTTGTTCATTTTGTTGAATAGTTTGTTAATTTTCTATCCATTTTCATTCACGTGATTTATTATTTTAGTCATTTTTCCAGATTAATGTGCTCTGGTCTGTCTTAATCTTATAAGATTTATTTTTTCATAGTTCTGCTCTTAACTTGGCTTTTTTTTGTTCATGTCCTTATATTTTCATTTATTTTGATAATTTAATTTACTATACTGTTTAAGCTTGTTCATTTTCTTGATGATTTTGTTCATTGCATAGATTATTTGTATCAGTTTTGTCTTCATTTTTATTCATTTAATTTTGAGTTATTTTTTCTCCTTTTGTTGATTTTGTGCCCATTTTGCTCATTTTTATTCATTATAATGCGTTACTTCTATTAATGAACAAACACAGGAGCCACTAGGGAGGGGATGACGAGCCACATGTGGCTCTGCAGCCACAGGTTGCAGACCCCTGGTATGATATGACACATATTATATCTAGTGCAAATGAAGTGATACAATATAAGAGATAAGACAGTATTATTTTTTACTCCAAATGTTTTAGTATAGATCTTAGAGAGCTAAAAGCCAGACTGGTGAATGGGTCAAGCAGCAAGAAGTGAACAGAAGTCAATGCTGTTAAAGTTACAAAAGACTAGAGAGAAGGAGACAACATGAGATCCTGTTGTGCTTGAGCATCAGCTGCAGGGTTCAGACAGGGTAAGGACAACACAGCATAGCATAACAGCATCATTCCCAATATATTATTAGCAAGGGGAGTAGCAGAGAAGGCCTGTAAAATAGAGCTCACATACTGATACAAGTTATTCCATAGTCCATATTCCAGAAATGTGAATGTGGTCAGTAGCAGTTGCAGCTAATTGTAGCATCAAACTAAAATATAGACCTAACAACAGGACAGGTATATAATATAAAAAATGTCCATGTGGAACACATTTGACTTTAAGCTATAGCAGTAAGACAGCAAGGCATTCTGTGGTAGAGAGTGCTATTTGCAACATAATGCGAGAAACAAATTCTGCATACTATGAAATAGTAGACATGTACACATCTCACGAATGCCTCATGATATGTAAGGTTTTTCAAAAGCCTTAAATGTGTGGGTTCCTGAATTTTCCCCCAGTTTATTGAAGACTTACAGGGGCATAAGTGAGGCAAGAAACTGTAACACTTTTCAGTAGAAATACTCAATAAACTCTATTAACTGCTTTTCTTGTCTTCATTGACTTTCCCGTGGCTGTGGCTAAGTGGCTAATAAAAGTAGCAGGCTGTGTTGCATCATCTCCACACATATCACACACTAGATTTGCATTGCCACATCCACTTAAAGCAACAGGCACAGGGTCTTGGATTGGATCAGTTGGTTTTACATGTATTCCTATAGGAAAACCAGTCCCGTCTCACGACTTTTTCATGTCATGAGTGTGACGCCGGAATGGATTAAACTCATATGATGGGGTACCACCGTATTTCATTTTAAATCAATTTCAACCAAATTTGCATACAAAACATTTAAAAATCAAAAGCAGATAAAAATAAACAAAAGATACCATAAAATAAATTACTAAAGAAATCACTACATTTGGGAAATGCTACCAAGCTAGTTGTGATGCTCTCAGTTGATTTTACATCCAAGTGGCCTACGAGGTGCACAAACGGACATGGGTACTGCACTTAAACTTTACAATAGTGGATTAAAACCTGATTGTCATATTGCACAAACAATACCATGATATAAGGAAAACATGTGATGTCTGATAACCCTGTTAAATATCACAATGATGATCACTTGTCATCACCAGACAGACACCAGTTTATCTGAGATCAACTGGCAGCTGACTGGAGTGTCATCTGTTCGGAAAAATGTTTACATGTCATGAGGATGTAAATTATTTTCTTATTCATCAAAATTCACTCAGACTTTTTCAACGTGCTCATCACATATGTTCACAGTGCAATTAAAGTCTGGTTTATCGGTCAGCACTAAGACAGAGCTCAGTATATTGTGTAAAGCATCTTTATAAATGTCATGCCTCAACCTGGAGAGTGCAGCAGAATATTTAACCAGGCACTGAGAAGTCCCTCTTGATTGTTTCACTGTCTGAACAAAATTTAATACATTTTTAATACTTTTCCTTTCACCCTGCTGTCTGACTTTCTTCGGGGCCCTGTGCATATTTTGGCAGAGAGGGTATTTAACATATAATAATCTACCGTCATTATATTAAAGGGTGGTTTCAGGAGTTTCTTCAGGGGTTTATTCAAATTAACAGGCTTCATTTGGGCATCATAGGAATCAGGAGGGTACAGCACAGAAACCCTGATTATTTGAGTAGATTTACTGCTGGGTTACATTTATCCTCTACGTCAGGGGTCTCAAACTCATGCCATGGAGCTGCCAAGACCCTGCAGGTTTTCTCTCCAACCAGTCTCCAACAAACAGATTTTACTGATTAGCTCCTCCCCCCAATTGCTGATCATTGAAATCACCTACTTTAGTGACTGGTTGGATAGAAAAACTGCAGGGTCCCAGCCCTCCATGGCATGAGTTTGACACCCCTGCTCTACATGTACCAATAAACCACACCTACCAAAGACTACAGCCCGACTGAAGACATGTGAAGTAAAGATGACACCGATGTTCTACATTCAAGCTTTAAATTGTACATTTTGAACCCAGAAAATCACTTCTGTTACTTCCAAAAAAAGGACATGCTCATTAAATGAAATACAAACAGCAGAATAACATGACTAAACTTACCAGGGGGTCTGGGCTCAAAGCCAGTTTAAGGCACTCAGCTTTTAACTTTAGCATCATCAACGCTCTCAAATGAGTGCTTTTTAACGAGAGCTTTTAAACAGTTCAGATTAATGTTGCCCGAGTCAAAAATGTGTCAGAACGACATAGATGTATTCAGTTTGATGGCAGCTGTCTCTGGGGACCTTGGTATTATTGATTTGAAATTCACATCTAAGTCAACATTTGCATTTAGTCTTTTCCTTCACATAAGTTTGGCTTATTTTTTTACAGTCCTCGATGTATTCTATGACAGAACAATATTTGCTACCTAGCCTTAACCAATGCCGAAAAAGACAAAGGCAGTAGAGAATGTTAAAGCTATTACATTACCTATGTCACTAAGGTTCCAAGGAAATAATGAAATAATGAAGGATGAAATATTCATTCTGTGACAGAATATGAAGGAAATTTGATGGAAATCCATACTTTCAATGTCTCTGGAATGCAGACATATCTGTGTATACTGCTTGCCCTACTATTCAGGTAATTTCTGATGAACTTTTAGACACACTTGCAACTTTGATGAGCCAGTGTTGAACTATACCATGCAATTCAAGGAGCTGGTTTGGTGTTCCTGATTTCGTTTGCACACACTTCAAAGAAGGCAGCAATTTCGAAGGCAGGGTGCATTAAGTGTAAGTGCTAATTTGAAGGGCGTTTATCTTAGAGAGGAATTTACTTCAAGATACAATATTATGTAGGGTGCAAATACTGAAAATGACAATATCTTGATGTTGTTAGATATTTATGGAGCGATAAGAAATTTGGGTGGAGTCCAGTCTGCTCTATAGATTACAAATCAAAGTAATGATGGTTTTCTCCCAAATCTAGGCTTTAAGTTTTAAAAATTCAGAAATCTAGCAATATAAGTAAACATACAAAACAAAATGGTAAAATCTGTGTTCAACATCAAAACATGCATCAGCAGAATTACAATGCAAAATTATTATAACCATGATATAAAGTTGTAACACAGAAAAGAACAGGTTTCTTATTTGTCTTGTCCATTTTTACCTCCTCCAAGGAGGTTATGTGATCATGTTGGCTTGTCTGCCTGTTTGTCCGTTTGTTAGTAGGATTACGCAAAAACAAGAGGATGGATTTAGATGAAATTTGCACCGGGGTAACCCTTGGGCCAAGGATAAAAATCATTAAATCTTGGAGAAAATATGGGTCAGAATGCAGAGTCTTAATCAATTTTTCACTTTCTTTAACATTGTGAGATAGTGCCATTTTTCACATATTTGCTAATATCAAAAATACTGAACATGACATGTTCAAATCTATCTATTGACAAATACTCAACATCACACTATCTAGATATACACAACTAATGACATTCTATGAGTTGACATATTGGAAACGTGGGACTACCAACGTAGAAAACGTGGGACTACCACCAATGTGTAGCTGAGATCATGTAGATTCAATAGCATGCAATCAGATTTTGTGTATCTATAAAGGTAAAAAGGCATCTGCAAAAGAAAATGGGATCTGGGTACAGCATTATAGAAAAGTCACATTTTTCTTAATCACTTATGAACTATTGGAGATAAACTCTTGATTCCAAAAGCTATGTGTAGGTTCTCAGAGTTGAGCATTTCCATTATGTGACTCATTTTGGCAGATCCAGAACAGAGAATCCAGATATATTCCATCATTATGGAAAATTACTAATAATAAACACAAATTTCCAAATTCTAGGGTTTATATTTTCAGGGTCAAGGATTTAAATGGCACTACTAATTTGAATTTAGACTAATTACCTCCACCAAGGAGGTTGTGTGACCATGTTGGCTTGTCTGTTTGTCCATTTGTCCGTTATTAGCATGATTATGCAAGAACTACTGGATGGATTTTGCTGAAAATTTCAAGATACGGATTCTGGATCAATTTTTCACTTTCTTTAACATTGTGAGATAGTACCATTCATAAAAATCTGTCCAGTATTTTTTGCGTAATCCTGCTGAAAAATGGAAGGATAGATCTCTTTCAAAATCCCTCAAAATGAAGTTAATTAAGACATTAGTGTGGCCTGTAGTGTGGCCTGTGGGTGTGAGACACAGACATTTAGAGCAGTTGACATAAAACATCTGATGGCATTTGAGATGTCATACTGCAGGCACGCATTAAGAAGCAGTCGGATGGACATCAAAAAATGAATCCGTCATGCAGGAGTTTGGGATGGGTCGCCAGTTGGTAGAAGCCATAGGAAAGCGGAAACTCCAGTACTTTGGCAATGTCATCAGGGACCAAACTATATGCAACCACATTTTTGAGGGACCGATAAAAGGGATTAGGACAAGAGGACAGCAGAGAAGGAGGTGGACTAATGATATAAAGGAGTGGACGGGAAAAAGTGCATCAGAATATACAGCAAGAGACAGGGAATGATGGAGAGTGCTGGTCCACGAACCCTCAGACATGAGGATGAGACTAGGCAAGGTGAGAGGTTAACAAATGGACAAACAGATAAACCAACATAATCTCATAGCCTGGTCAGAAAGTAACAGTTTGGGTGAACATCATTAGTGGAGGTATGCACTCTGAGTGCTCTTTTGTTGCTTATCTGCTACTTTTGTGCTCAATTTTGTTAATTTCTTTATTTATTTTATTCATTTTTTATTTTATTATCCACTGAAAATGGCCTGCATTGGTTTCACAATCCTATGTCCACATCATCCACATAGCTGGCATGTCAACACAGTAGCCTGAAAGTACCTGAATTATTTTACTAGAAATTTTAATGCCAACTTTAATATCTTCATCCTATCAGCTTTAGAGATAAATTACTGCTTGTAACAAGAAATAACAGCTATAACGTACATATTACAATATTAGGTGATTGAAATATTTTGTTCATTGTAGATATAATATAATTCTGCCCAGGAACTTATGAACACCTACTAAGAATTAAAACTTCAGGTGGAGCTAATTCTGGTCTGTGTAAAGTTTGCTGTTTGTCTAAGTCTAATGTGTCTCTAACGTCCACTGATTTTTTATTAAAACTTGCTGTCATTTTACTGCTATTCTATCTTTAATGCTGAATAATTGGCACTGGAATTTAAAAGTTGTATAGCTACAGAAGTAACGTACGTAATAACTTCTGAACTAGTGACAATGAAGTATATTTTTCTAACTTTATACATTTGAGCATCATTGCTAATTAGACAACATGGCCAACCCATGCTGCAGTAAACAAGTTAACTTCTTCATAATTATTACAACAACCATGATATAAAATTGTACCCCAAAAGACAGTTTTCTTGCTTGTCTGTTGCATATTTTGCTCATTTTTTTTTATTTATTGTGTTCATTTTTTATTATGCTTAAATTTTTCTTCATTATCTTGAACATTTTGTGAATTTCCTTTCCATGTTTTATTATTCTCCACTGAAAAAGGCGTGAATCGGTTTCACGATTCTGTGTCATAATTATACACATACACATAGGTGGCATGTCAACACAATAGATTCAAAGTACCTGAACTATTTTACTTGACACGTGTAACAAGAAATAACAGCTATAACAGCTCTATTACAATATCAGGTGCTCGAAATATTTAGTTCAGACACATAGATAGATAGATAGATTGATAGATTGATTGATTGCATGTAGGATGGAAACCATATTTGTAAGATTTGCTGCTTTGTCTCAGTCTAAAACGTCTCAGACCCAGACCCTCTATGCTCAGACCACTGATGTATGATTAAAACTAGCTCGGACATTAAACGCTACAGCACTTCTTTCTTTAACGCTGACTAAATGGCAGTGTCATTTTAGAAGTTTTATAGTTACAGAAGTAACCCGACAACTGCTGAACTGGTTGACAGTTTTTCTTGGTTAATACATTTGCGCGTCATTGCGAATTAAACGTGGCGAATCCGTGCTGCACTCAGGTTCGCCTCTTCATAAGTAATTCACTGCGAGCCCAGACCCTACACTGTGGATCGTTCGCTGACTGTGATTGCTCTAACAGGACGTTTTGGTGCTTATGGGGCGGCTAAAGTGAAATTCACGGACATATTTGTGTGCAGCTAGGGGGGCTCCCGTGTTTCTCCGGTGACAGTGTGTCTTCCGCATTGCTCAGCAGCAGCAGAGCAGACACTCGGCTAAAAACAGAAACAGCAGAGACGCCCAGGGTCCGATTTTCAAGCTAGCAAAACTTGACGGCTCACTTTGTTTTATGTGTCCCGCGCCTGACTGGACACAGCAAAGACCGAGCCAGCGACAATCTGAGTCACGTAGTTATCCTCCGGTAACATTAGCAGCACTGAGGGCTAACTTCAAGTCCACGCCCTCCCTGTGAACTCAGCTACAGTAAAATACATATTACAGCCCAACAAGGCCGAACAAACTTAAGAACTCCAACTGCGGGTTCTCAGTCACGTCCGAAAAATGAACAATCCGAAAGGCAGGAGTGAGGAGACAAGATGAGTGAAAGGCGACAGGAGACAGGTCGAGAAGTGGACTTACCTCGCTGTCTAGGAATAAAACAGAGGTGCAAATCCCACCAAAAAAGTGAAACTTCTTGATCCAAATTGTGGGAGAGTTGTAGGCAGTGACGTCACGCTGTGAAATTCCAGCCGTCTGGGTGAGTTCAGAGGTTTGTTTGCCCATGTAAGGCAGCAGGCCAGCGGTGTCACCGAGCCAAAGCACCGGGCCGCGAACGCACCACGGGGAACCACACCACACACCGGACAATGGTCAATATGATCTGCCTCCGTCTGGCATTGTGATATGCACGTTAAAAAAAAAAAAAAAAAAAAAAACGATTTAATGATTCACAGAAATAAAGGCGATGTCAACTTAATTAAATACAGAGCATAATAAGACCGTGAATACGTACTGTAAATGCTCAGTAATTCGTTGGCATCACCGTTAGTGGCTACAGTATCATAAATAAAGGTCAGAGGTCGGCAACCTTTACAATGTAAAGAGCCATTTTTGGACAGAAAGTGGGAGGAGGAGTGTCTAGAGCCGCAAATAATATTCAAACCTTTCCGTACCACATGACATTTGACACATTTTAGCTTGCAACATCAAATTAGCTACTATTTCATTAATTTTTGCTCATTTTGTTGATTATTTTTGCTGGTTTTTGTTCAATTTATTTATTATTTTGTTCACGTTTGCTTAAGTTCGTTCATTTTGCAGATTATGTGGTTACATTTTTGTTCAGTTATTTTTGATTTGTTAGATTATTTTTGTAAATGTCTGTTGATATTTATGGATTATTTTGCTTATTGATTTTATATATTCATGCTCTGTTTCTTGTTTATATTTTTTACTTCACTATTTTGTTCATCTGATTGTTTTGTTAATATTTTCTTATTTTTTATGCATTTTCATTTAGTTGATTTACTAATTTAGTCATTTTTGAGATGTTTTTACACATTTTCCTAATTATCTTTGCTTAAAACTTTAAAATTGTTTGATTTAAATTCTTTTTTTTTTCTTTATTTCATGTAGATGGTATGTAACTTTTGTCTCTCTAAATGCCCCTGCTTTATAGACATGTGCATTTTTCTTTTTTTTTTTTTTTACTTTTTGCTCATTTTCTTGATTGTGCTCTTTGTTTTGCTCATTCTGTAACTTATTTTAAAATTTTATTTTATTAATTATTGTTGTTAATTTCTGTTCACTTTCTTGATTCCTGATTGTTCATTTTGTTTTTTTTTTTACCATTATCCTTTTCCAGCTGAGGACCATGGTCTCGGATTTGGTGGAGCTGATTTTCATTCCAGCCACTT
>JAQQAE010018642.1:0-11142 GCA_029823295.1 Pseudamia nigra
TAGTGTGAGCACAAACGCGCAGAATTCTGGAAAGGTGTGAAGTGGGCCCCGGCACGGCTCGAGCCAACACGGCCCTAGTGTGAGTACGCCCTCAATCCAGAAGAGTATGGGACAAAAAAAATATTGCTACTACATAATCTTGTGTAGGCTCCTCCTTTTGTTGACAGAACAACTCTAACCCAAGACATGAGCTCTACCAGACCTCTAAACGTGTTTTGTAATAACTGGCAGTACACACATTAGACATTATAGTGACACATATTTAGAATCCTGTAAGTTTTGAGCTTGGGCCTTTATGAATCTAACCTGTTTTTCCAACACATTTCATAAATACTCGATTAGATTGAAAACCAGTTGTTCATCCCTAGACCACTGTTGTTGGGGTACTATCCACTGCAGTGTAGAACACCCAACAACATCTTTAGGTTTGGATGTAATGATCCAGTCATGTACCGTTACAGGTTGGTCCTTGTCAAAGTTGCTCAGATTCTTACTTAGTTTGGACAATTTGCTGCTTTCAGTGCAACAACTTTGAGGCGAAATGTTCACTTGCTGCTGTATAATCAAGGTTATGACCACTTCACGGGTTAGTGTTCACAATGTTATGGCTGAGCAGTGTATTCCAGTGTATTCTGATTTCTGTAAACCACATAATAACATATTACATTAAATTATGGCCATTCTATAACAAAAACAACAGAAAATATAAAATATTTGATTGAAAATGTGCTTTTTTGTTAACAGTGAGAGAATAAATTTTTCACCTTAATGGGATAACGACCACTGAACATACATTTTATTAGCTCCTTCACTACTTTCACTGTATCTGTCTTCAGTGTATGACATGTAAATATTATCCAGCCCCACATGTAGGATTGAGTTTTTTGGACTTGCACACCCACAGTTTGGTCAGAGTGAACACGCCTTGATCCTGCTTCAGGAAATTTTAAGTACATAAGTAAATACACTTAACATTTGGGTACTGTCTGGGTCAACAGATTCATGCCGGAAAATGGGATCCTGCAGGATGAGCGCTGCTGACTTGTTCTGACTCCAAGAAAGTGATAGCGAATGAAATCCTTCATGTACAAACATGACAAACAAGAACCATCTGCAAACAGAAGAACATCACCCTGTTAACTTATTAACTCATAGACATGTGAACATAGCACATGTTGTGCCTTGCATACAAGCAGTAATCAACCTAAAGCACAAGTCAAAGAAGCATGTAAACAAACTGTTTACACTCAGTAATTATGCAGCCTTTAAGCCAGGGGTGTCCAATCATTGCCACAAAGGATGGAGACACTGCAGGTTTTCTTTCCAGCCACTCACTAAAGCAGGTGTTTTCACTGAACTGCAATCAGTGGGAAGGAATTCAGTGAAATTACCTGCTGAAGAGACTGGTTGGAAAGAAAATGTGCAGTGTCTTTGTGGCAATGATTGAACACCCCAGCTTTAAGCAATGGCTGGAATATATAGTACATAATGTATGTGATATGACCTATATGTTATAAACAAACCTAACCCTTTGACCACATAAAATTTAGTTTTATAAAATTGTAAACATCACTTTGTGTCAGTGGTTCCCCTCTACAAACCAGAACACCACCACCTTAAGATCTTATCGTCTTTATCTTTGGTCACTGGGTCTCTATCCCGAACATAAGATACATCTGAAAATTACCACATGATAAATGTGAAACCTGATAAAACACAACTCTCATACACTCATCTGCTTTCACTTTAAGACTTTGTTCTCTACTCTTATACATACTGGATGGTTTGAACTTTTACTGAAATGAAACCATGTGAGAAGTTTATAGGGAAAAAAATCATTAAATGTGAGTGCTCTTAACGAATCAGACATCTGAAATGTGACCCACATCACACGCTGCTTTTTGGAAGATGTTAGACTTCAAATGCTCGTTTTCTTAGTCATTTGAAAATGTAACTAGATGTCTGTTCGATGGCATTAAGTAAAGCTCTTCCTGCTTTAACATTATTAATAAATGAATGGAGCTGAGGGTCATAAATAAAGACGATGGTGTCATTTAGACTGAAAGACACAGACGACTGAAGACGGCCTCAAATATACAGACAGACATTGACCAAGTGTAATAGAGTCACCCATTGAGATTGGGTGTGTGTGTGTGTGTGTGTGTGTGGGTGGGTGACCAGGCAGTGTCACTGAGGACATTTGTCTGTGGTCTGTAGCCGCTCTGCAGGTGTTCTTTTCTCACACAGTGGGCCCTTTCTGCTCCATCCAACATCAGCATGCATCACATCAGCCCAGTGCGCTCACCACCTTACTCATCACTACACACACACACACACACACACACACTACATCACCAGTCTGGCTGAGCAGAGAGAAGGGAGTAGTGGCAGCGGGAGTCCAGAGGTTTCATCAAAATGCAGTCATACAGTGACACAAAGAACACGGAGCACAGCGTTGAAGTGCAGTGCACAAGTTTAGCTTTGTGTTGTGGACATAAATGAAATGTATTGATGCTCAATGGAACATGTTCTGATGGGAGCCAGTGGCCCGTTATGGGCTCACAGATGATCACACTGATCTGAGGACGAGTCAATGAACTGCCTGGTGCAGCATGTCAGAGATGAAATCAGCCTGGCCCTGCTATGGCCTGATTGTACAAACACTGCGCTGAGTCAGAGCTCAAAGGACCTGAGATCTGCTTTTCATCTGTGTCACGTCAAACTTGCATGACAGCAACATGATGTGTTTCAGTTCTGTGTTTTATGGCACATTTTGTGTCTCATTTAAAGGTAAATAGAAAACAGCAAACCTGAGTTTGTAGAGATTAGGGATGACATGCTGCAGATGTGTCCAACCAGAGTTAAAGCAGACCACTAAGTTCATGGAGCCATGGATGTTTATGTTGTCTCAGAAAAACAGTGAACTACAGTTTCACATCACCAGTGGGTCATTCTATACAGATCACCCTGTTCTCCCAGCTCATGAAAGGGAATTTCTTATAGAGAGTCATGTTTAAACGTTTAAGTAAATGGGAGTTTGCCGAATCATCAACTTGCCCTGATTAGAAACTGTTATTAAAATGTCAGACATCAAAAGGCATTATTCTTCTGTAAGTCAACAGTTCATGCACTAATTCTGATTAAAATTCACAAAAGAATCATCCATTACCATACTCCAGTTTAAGTGAAGACAGCAGGATTCTCACTTTACATGATTCACTGGAATCATGCACACAAGATTCCATGTTTTCATTTTTACATGTGCTTAATGTACACTTGAAATATTATTCCATAACAGCAAACTCCAGTACATCCACTAGTAACACATACTGCAACTACCACACACACATATCCACCTCTGATATCTACATCTCCAACAGGTCAGTTTACTCAGGGCTGGAAAAATAAAAGAGCAGAAAAAGAGCTGCAAAGATGAGTCGGTTAATTGATGAGTAGTTTAAAAAAAATGAAATTGCATACTGAATAAACTGTACAGGAAACACATTTTCTCATATTTGCAAACTGTAGCATGAAGTTGTCAGAGGAAAATATGTGACTTGTCTGTTCATGGCCTCATCTGCATCATAACATTGCAGTCAATGTTTTACTATCAGTCTGGTCTCTGCACACGTGCATACATGTGTGTCATGGCACACAAATGCATGCAGCTTTTCATTTCCTGCATCACCACCCCTCCCCCGTTCCTCAGCCTAATTTTCCATCATAAACTCCCCTAGTTTCTCTTTGTCTTGGTTTTTGAGCTGCGAGCTGCCTGCCCTGGTTCACTGATCCCCCGGGGCATCCCATGTTTCCTTGAGGCCACGAAGACGCTGCCAAACGATTGCTCGGAGGGGGTCGGGTTTTAAAAGCGGTGCATTGGCAGCCATCAGCAGAGTGATGTGTTCCTCCCAGTATGAAGCTTGAACACAACCTTGATCATTCAGCCACTTCTGTATATGATCATATCTGAGCAGCAGAGACTTTTCTTCTGTTTGAAAGTAATTCTTTGAGACTCAATGTCATGGTTATTTCAGTAGTTGTATTTCTGAGTAATTATGAACCAGATTAAACCAGGTCTCACGTTAGTTATCCAGGCGTCACACTCCACTGCTAACGAGAGTTCCCCAAATCCCACCGCGGGCCTTGAATCATAGCTGAAGTCTTATTTTAGCTTCCTGCATTACATTGGACTCTGATCACACACCAGAAGAAGAGCACTGCAGCTCACATTTGTTTCTGATTTCTTTCATTTTTCATGGTCACACATGTTTGCCTTGTTTCCACTTGAGGCTGTTTATGGAGCTCAGATTGCTCCCTCATGGAAATATGAACAACATCACAGTTTTCAGTCAGATTTAGAAGATTTTACAAACATTTTACATCATAAAATAATTTTATTAATTCATAAGACAGACACCCACAGACATGAGGTAGTCACCTGAACAGTGAAAGAATTTTCGAACCATTGGTGAGTTAATTTGTGCTGTTTGTCTTCTCAAGACCAGGCTTTAGACGATCAGTTGTCTTTTACAGAGAGAGTGGTTACAGAGTCGATAGCCCTATTAGTGCTATTACAATTACTGTACAAATCCATATTATGTCAAGAAACACTCAGTTAAGTAAAGAGAAAAGAGAGTGCATCATTGCATATGAGAAACGAACGCCAGTCAATCTGAAAATCTCAAGAACTTTGAATGTATCTACATGTACAGAAGAATGTTACTAGACATCAACAGAATTCTTAAGAAAAATCAACAAAAATGAAGAAAATAATCAAGAAAATGAACAAAAAGAAAACCACATAGCCAAAAAAATGAGTCAGATTGAACACAATAATCAAGAAAGTGAATTAAAATGCTCAAGAATATAGAAATAAACAAAATGAGCAACATTGAGCAATAGAAATAGGAAAAATATACCCAATGATTGAGAAAAATTAACAGAAATTAAGAAATATGCAGTAAAATGAACTTAAAATAAGTAAAAATGTTGATTTTTAACTAACTTTTGATTTAGAGTAAAATGAACAAAATATCAATCTTCTTCAAATCAGCATAAATTAACAAAATAATCAAGAAATGAAATTAACCGACAGTGAGACAAAACTACCATTGCTTATGTAAAGCAGTATTTTTAGAGATGGGTTTCATATCATCTAAAGAAAAGGTATTTTATTGGGGGTTACAAGTGGACATTTTACAAATATTGAGGGGGACGAATGCTGCCCATTCCCTCTGAAATTTACGTCTATGGACACATAGGGCTACTGACTCTGTACCCACCCTTTCTCTGCACAAGACACGTGATGACCTAAAACACATTACACAGGCCAGAAATGGCACAAATGAACTCTTGACGAGGCTGGTTCTCTCTGATTTGAGAACCAGTTCCAGGGGACCACCTCGTGCATCTGATGAGAGATGAGAGAATGCCAAAGCTGTCGTCAAAGCTAAATGTGGCTGCTTTGGACAATCTAAAACATAAACAATTAAAAAAAAAAAACAAAGAAACACTCTAAAAGAAAAGGTATGTCCTCACTTTTGACTGATTGGGTAAAAGCAAAAATACATGATCAGACAGAAAAGCCTTGAAGAAGTATGACTGTTACATAATCATACTATTACTCACAGTATTTTATTGCATTGTACTCTGATACTTTATATATTTCAGTATGACTGATTCATGTGTTTATATTTGCTAATGTTCACGTTTTTCATTATTTTTGTTTGGCTCTCAGATATGATGAAACACTGCTCCTCTTTTTTTGTGAGGTTATCATAATGTCAGTTCAAATTTATGTTCACTCTGAATAAATTATGTTTGTTGTACAACGGTCAAAAGTGACTCTCAAAGCTGTGGTAGCGCTTTTCTTCTGTGGCGAGAAATGATGGTGCTCCAAATAGACCTCTGGAGCTGTGCTGTGGATTTTCTGTTCCCAGTAAAGTCGGTAATGAAGTTTTAAAATGACGTGGAAAACCCTAAAATGTAAAACACGGTTGCATTTTTCAAAGCCTTTCCATATTAAAAGTTGCTGTATCTAACTTAAAACGCTGAATTAAGTTGACGTTCAGTGTCTAATGTGCTGTCTTGTGTTTTTTTTCCCCCTCTAACAGGTAACTCTTCAGCTGTGAAGGTGGCCTGCTACATCCTGATCGGCGTCGGGGCTTTCTCCATGCTCCTGGGCTTCCTCGGCTGCCTCGGTGCCATTTATGAGATCCGCTGTCTGCTTGGCCTGGTGAGTTAGTATGTGCCGTATGTATAAGACCAGAACATGAGGTATGAGATGTAAATGCACAAATAGAGGATAAAGTATAGTCAAATGTTAAATGTTGTCTTGGTCAATGATTGAAATGGTGCATTTGTACAGCCGGTGATGCAGCTGGAGTGAACAGAAACTTGTAGAAAGTCCACATTTTCTTTAATGATTTTCTAACAGTCCAGTAAAAATATTTGATATTGGAGTGAAACCTGACCTTATCTGCTTAAACCTGTATTAAATAAATCAATGTCACCTCTGCTTCTAGCCATTTTCAAAAAGGTTGCCACTGTGTAAAATGTATACAACATTATGGGATTATTTGCAAAACACTGAAGCACCATATTTAATTGAAAATGACACAAAGACAACACATCAAATGTTAAAATGCCATTATATGCCTGTTTCAAATTTGATGCCAGCAACATATTTCAAAAAAGTTCAGCCAGTAGCCAAAAAAGACTGGGACACTTGGTGAAATGCATCAAACCACACCTGGTGGAATGTCACACAATCAGTGGAGGGCAACAGGTTAGTAACATGTCGGGATATAAAAAGAACATCCCACAGAGGATGAGTCTGTCTAAAATAAAGATGAGGGGTTCATGACGGTGAGAGACTAATGGTAAATTGTGTAACCATTTAAGAATGTTTACACCAATATTATGTGTAGAGTGTTTTCAAGCAAATAAAAACATGACATATAAAATAAATTGGTCAAAAACTTTGGTTATCATTACAGCAAATGTATCATTACTTGATTATGTTGTTAATTTTTCTACTTTTTATGTTTTTTTTCTTGGCAACTTTTTGATTGTTTTGTTCATTTTATTTATTTATTTATTTATTGCATCTAATTTGGCTCATTTCCTTGATTGGTTTGTTCATTTTTCTTTTTTGATCCTGTTCATTTGTATTCATTTTCCTTACTATTTTGTACCTTTTGCTTCTCATGCTGCTCCCCTTTTCCCTGATTTTAAGTTATAATGCTCACTGTCCTATTGCATTTTGCTTTGCTAGCCTTAATTTTATAATTACTATAAACATAATTTCACCTCATTACTGTCAGTTTGCCTTTGTAGGACAGTGTAGTGGACACCATGCATGAAAAGTTGGAGCATCCCACTAAGCTTCCCCAATCTTTTTTAGCCACCACCTGAACTTTTTCGAAACACACTGGCATCAAATTTGAAATGGACAAATAGTGACAATTTAACATTTGATATGTTGTCTTTCTTATATTGTCAGTTAAATCTGGTGTTTTTGCAGATTATGCCATTACATTTTACACAGTGGCTCAACCTTTTTGGGAATGGGGTTGTAATTACACAATTCCTACAACAAGCCTGAACAAATCAAAATGGTGAATGCAGCAAATTCTCCTACAGAACTTCTATATGGCAATTGAGAACAAATCTGTGTACACATGGTTCTGTCTTGAGGCCCAGTGTCTCAGTACATGGTGCACAGGATCAAAATGCTACGCACACTCTCATAGAATGGCACACGTGGCTGTCTTGTGTGTCAAAATCTGCAGCCACATGATGGATTTTGATGCGTTTGTCATCTGTTGTCTCATTCCTCCTCAGTACTTCACCTGCCTCCTGCTGATCCTCATTGCTCAAATTGCAGCCGGTGCTCTTATCTACTTCCAGAAGGATGTGGTAAGTGATGTCACTTCCCCTCAAGGTGCTCTTCACTGTGACTTACAGTAGCACACAGTCGTCATGGAAGTTTCTCCTTCGTTAGTCTCACTCAGAGCTGATCTAATGACAATAGGTGGTAACCAGGTGTGCAGATGAGTTTGATAAAAGGAATGTATTGGGTTGCAGCATATCTGTGATTGGCTGCACTCACACCCACTGTTTGTCACAACATGCCATCTATTCAAAGATGACAGTATGTGCTCTGCTGTAACATGAAAACAACATGTACTATGAAAGGAAACTCATTCTGGTTCCTGGGGCTTTTACGACAAACATACCATCATTCATGAACGGAGAATACAGGCTGTAATTAGGTGACATATGATAGAAACACCAGCAGTAAACTGAAATATAAACTGCCGGTGGTTAATGCTGCAGCGCCCTCTGGTGTACAGCCAGAAGTGACCATAGAAAAACGAGACGAGAAGTGATGAGAAGTATAAGGCTACATTCTAAACGTTTTATTTTAGCATTTTAAACATCATACATTAATGCTAAAGACATCCGAGCTGTGAAAGAACATTTATGGACTTGTGTAGTAAGCAAAAAAGTGCTCAACAACCCAGAAGAGTCCAAAGTAGCCACATTTAGTTTAGTTAATGACAGCTTTGCACACTCATGTCATTCTCTCATTAGATTTATGAGATAGTCACCTGACATGGTTTTCAATTCACAGGTGAGTTAGTTTGTGCCATTTCTTGCCTTATTAATGTGGTTTAGACCATCAGTTGACTTTTGACAGAGGAACAGTAGGTACAGAGTGTGTAACCCTATTAGTGCTACTACAACTACCATACAAATCCATATTATGATAAGAAGCACTCAGTTATAAAAGAGAAAATAGTCTGTCAATATTTTATGAAACGATGGTCAGTCAACCTGAAAAATCTCCAAATCTTTGAATGTGTCCCCAAGTGCAGCCGCCAAAACCATCAAACACTCTCTGAGGTGTTGTAAATTGGCCGTTTCTGAGTCTGGCAATTCTAATCCTGCCAGTTTGATGATCAGTGACAAAATGGTGGAAAACAAGGGGAGTTTCAGGTACCTGGGTGTTCATCTCTCAGAAGACTTGATATGGGAAGTGAACATCAAGGAGCTGGTGAAGAAGGCCCAGTAGAGACTCTTATTCCTGCAGACCCTCAGAAAAACTGGGCTCCCAGAGAAACTCCTCACTAACTTCTACCAGTGCAACATATAAAGAGTCTTGACCTATGGGTGCACGGTGAGGTTCTTCAGCTGTACCTCAGAGAGGAAAGATCTGCAGAGAGCAAGATTGTGGCTCTGGGTCTGGCAGACCTCTTTCTGTCAGTTTTCCTCAGTTTCTGAATGCCTTTTTCCCCTATTCAATTCAGCTTTATTTGTATAGCGCTAATCATAATCGCCGATTATCTCTAGACGCTTCACAATTCAAGGCTGAGACCTCACAACTATACAGAGAGTAAACCCAACAGAACCACCGAGAGCAAGCCAAGGGCAACGGGGGAGGAAAAACTTCCTTTAACGGAAGAGAAAAACCTCCAGCAGAACCAGCGGCTCAGGGTTGGCGGCCATCTGCCTCGACCGGTTGGGGTTAGTGGACAGAGGAGAGACAAAAGAAAAGGGAGATTTTTATGGTGGAGGAAACTTTACTCGCTGACATCTTGACTTTATTCGCAATTTCTGTAGGAAAGATCTACACTTCATGGTCTGTTTCTCTCCCATTGTTTTGGTTCCTTTTTCTCTTCATTTCACAATGCTTCTCCAACACAATGTTGTTCTTAAATAATGCTCATGAGAGTATGGTACCACAGTGTGTTCTAGCACTGCTTTTAAGCAGACAGATGGGGTTGTACTTAAGCAAAATTGGGACACCTTTAGGAATTGGTTGCATCAACTTTCAAGTCTTGATCAACCTCCATTGTTGCAGAACAGCTTTAAATTGTTAACCCATGTCTTGATCTCTAACAAAGGCCTTTTTGTGTAATTCTGAAATGTACATTATTTTTCAGTTTTGGTAACCTTAACTTTTTTTTAATCCTCTGGCAGTTCAACACTTACCTTTGTATCATTTCAAGCTATTCATTGAACTTGAACTGCTTGAATTAAAAAATAAAACCTGGAAAACTGGGGCTGATCTAAAACTTTTGACTGGTAGTCTATACAGTTGTATGAAAAAGTTTAGGCACCCCTCACAATTTCTATTATTTATATTTCTAAATCAGAAGGCGTTTGGATCAGCAATTTCATTTTGATCGATCAAATAACTGATGGACACTAATATTTCAGCAGTGAAATGAGGTTTATTGGATGAATAGAAAATGTGCAATATGCATTAAAACAAAATTTGACAGTTGCATAAATTTGGGCACCCTTGTCATTTTATTGATTTGAAAACTTGTAACTATTTAGCACTGATTAGTTGGAACACAAAATTGATTTGTTGAGCCTTGAACCTGATAGACAGGTGCATCCAATCATGACAAAAGGTCCTGAAGGTAGCCAACTGCAAATTGTTCTTCTCTTCGACTCTCCTCTGAAGAATGGCTACATGAGGAAATCAAAACAACTCTCAAATGACCTGAAATAAAGATTGTTCAACATCATAGTTTAGGGGACGGCTACAAAAAGTTATCACAGAGATTTCAGTTGTCAGTGTCCACTGTGAGGAACATAGTGAGGAAATGAAGACCACAGTCACAGTTCTTGTTAAGACCAGAAGTGACAGACCAAGAAAAATATCAGAGGCAAAGACGAAGGATGGTGAGAACAATCAAAGACGACCCACAGACCACCTCCAAAGATCTACAACATCATCTTGCTGCAGACAATGTCACTGTGCATCGTTCAACAATTCAGTGCACTATGCACAAGGAACAGCTGTATGGGAGAGTGATGTGGAAGAAGCCTTTTCTGCACACATGCCACAAACAGTCGCTTGAAGTATGCGAAAGCACATTTAGACAAGCCAGCTTCATTTTGGAATAGGGTGCTGTGGACTGATGAAAAATTGAGGTATTTGGTTACAACAAGGGGTGGTATGCATGGTGGTGAAAGAACATGGTATTCCAAGAAAAACACGTGCTACCCACAGTAAAATTTGGTGGCGGGTCCATCATGCTGTGATGTAAAAAAACAAGTGAAACACACGAATTCAGTGCTTGCAGTCATTCCGGGATTGACAAAACAACTACAGCCACTAGA
>JAQQAE010018643.1:0-11142 GCA_029823295.1 Pseudamia nigra
TTTCTATTTGTTTGGTTAAATAAACATGCTTTAGGCATTTAAACCAAGTTAAGTGCTTGTATTATTCAACATTTTTACGCCAAGTTTTTCACTTTCACTGCAAATGAATATCGGCTCCAAATATTGGTTATTGGCTTCCTTAGCTACTAATAATCGGTATCGGCCCTGAAAAACCCATATCAGTCGATCACTACAAAAAAGTGTGAAATAACTCTAAATATGTCTTATATTTTAGATTCCTCAAAGTAGCCACCCTTTGCTTTTTGATAGCGCTGAAAACCCTTGGCGTTCTCTCAATGAGCTTCATGAGGTCGGCACCTGAAATGGTTTTCAGTTCATAGGTGTGCCTTGTCAGGGTTAATTAGTGGAATTTCTTGCTTTATTAATGGGGTTGGGAACATCAGTTGTGTTGTGCAGAAGTCAGGTTGATACACAGCCAACAGCCCTATTGGACAACTGTTAGAATTCATATTATGGAAAGAACCAATCAGCTAAGTAAAGAGAAACAAGTGGCCATCATTACTTTAAGAACTGAAGGTCAGCCAGTCTGGAAAACTGCAGAAACTTTGAATGTGTCCCCAAGTGCAGGTGCAAAAACCATCAAGCGCTACAATAAAACTAGCTCACATGAGGACCGCCCCAAAAAAGAAAGCCCAAGAGTCACCTCTGATGCTGAGGATAAGTTCACCTGAGTCACCAGCCTCAGAAATTGCAAGTTAACGGCAGCTCAGAGACCAGATGAATGCCACACAGAGTTCTAGCAGCAGACACATCTCTAGAACAACTCTTAAGAGGAGACTGCGCGAATCAGGCCTTCATGGTTAAATAGCTGCTAGGAAACCACTGCTAATGAGAGGCAACAAGCAGAAGAGATTTGTTTGGGCCAAGATGTTTGGATATTTGTATGGCTTATGTTGTTTGTTGTTTACTGCTGGCTGCAAAACTAATTGCCCTTTGGGGATAATAAAGATTTCTTTGAACTTTTGAAACACAAAGAATGGACATTAGACCAGTGGAAATCTGTGCTTTGGTCTGATGAGTCCAAATTTGAGATCTTTGGTTCCAACCGCCGTGTGCGATGCAGAAAAGGTGAACAGATGGATTCTACATGCCTGGCTCCCACCGTGAAGAATGGAGGAGAAGGTGTGATGGTGCTTTGCTGGTGACACTGTTGGAGATTTATTAAAAATCGAAAGCATACTGAACCAACATGGCTACCACAACATCCTGCAGCGACATGCCGTCCCATCCGGTTTGCGTTTAGTTGGACCATCATTTATTTTTCAACAGGACAATGACCCCAAACACACCTCCAGGCTGTGTAAGGCCTATGTGACCAAGAAGGAGAGTGATGGAGTGCTGCGCCAGATGACCTGGCATTCACAGTCACCGGACCTGAACCCAATCGAGATGGTTTGGGGTGAGATGGACCACAGAGTAAAGACAAAAGGGCCAACAAGTGCTAAGCATCTCTGGGAACTCCATCAAGACTGTTGGGAAACCGGTTCCAACAGTGACAACCTCTTGAAGCTCATCAAGAGAATGCCAAGAGTGTGCAAAGCAGTAATCAGACCAAAGGGTAGTTATTTTGAAGAAACTGGAATATAATACATGTTTTCAGTTACTTCACACTTAGCTTTGATGCCTTCAGCGAGAATCTACAATGTAAATAGTCGTGAAAATAAAGGAAACACATTGAATGAGAAGGTGTGTCCAAACTTTTGGCCTGTACTGTGTATATGTATTTATCCATCTATCAGATAGATAGATAGATAGATCAGCTCATTGGACTGCAGCATTTCCATGCACCTGTACATTTAATATTTCAATATTATAAATATTAGATTCTTCTATTTTTATTACTTTGCTATTCTATAATTTATACTTTTGAGATTTTAACTCTTACATCTAGTTCATATTTTAAACTTCTGCTGAAAATATGTTGATCTACGGTACTCGATCTGTCTATCTATATCTACCTAGAAAACATAACATTGGACTGTCACATTTATTCGTGTTTGGATTACACCTTCAGCCATAATAATCAGACTGTGGTAAATCATCCCTCGCTGTTTTCCTCTCTACTCTAACACATTAGATTTCATATCATTATACTCCAATTTAGGCAGCAGATAGTTTTAAAATAATAATAATAGTCATCTAAAGGTTTAACAACAGTATAGAGTAGATTGTGTCCCTAAACATGTAAAGAAAGAAGTATTTTGGCAAGTTTTAATGAGTTCCAACGGCAGCGTGTTTAGAGAAATGGTTCCACGTTGTCCACGTGACGTAAACAATTTCACACCAATAGTCGCGGTGTATTTTTGACCTTATCATCAAACAATAGTTATTTCAACCGTACCTCCTTTCTTCGGTCCTTTCTGTTTGTGTTGGTGTGATTTCTTGTTGGCTCCAGGCCGCTGAGCTTTAAACTTCTGTGAACCTTGAGCCATGTTTGAAACCCGGAAATGCAACGTCATTTCCTTCTTCTTCGTGCCTGTTAAACAAGCCTCATATCCTAGGATAGCACTTTATCGCCACCTGATGGTTAATATTTCACCTACTCAACAGATACCATTGGATGTTCTGGAAAAAACAATGAAATTAAAGAAGCCATATCATTCATTGTATTTCTTATTTCTGTAGTGTATAGATTATATTATGTGCTGGATTGATTAATTCACTATACATGTATTTCAGTTAATACATATAAATATGACATTAATAATGTTTTTCTTGGGTAGCACTCATGCTTCACAGCAAGAAAACCTAAGTCAGCTGGGATAGCACCCCCCAACCCCCGTGAGGATCAAGGGGTAGAAAATGGATTGATGGATGTTTGGCTTACATTTTTTTTTGTTTTTTAGAGGCAAAATATCACCAAATAATAGGAATGACCAAACACCCAAACACGAGAACTTGATAAGGTACTTCTTCTAAAACATATTTGTATGATTTCAAAATGTAAACAGTAATAAGGTATTGAGTGTGGTGCTGATAAAACCCATCTACGGTTTTCATTTAATGTTGTAGATGTGTTGAATAAAATTAAAAGCACTGACATCCAACATTACTTTAAGTCAGGGATCTGACCATTCTGTCAATTACTTTATTCATTTTGTTGACTGATTTGTCATTTTTAAACCATTTTCATTCAACTAACTTATTATTTTAGTCATTTTTGTGAATTTTTGGATCATTTTCCTTATTATTTTGCTCAGCTTTCTCTTAATCTTGTATAATTAATGATTTTTTTTTCATAATTTTGATCATAATCTTGCTAACTTTTGGTATATCCCCTTTGATCATTTGATTTGTTATGTTTAAGCTTGTCCATTTTCTTGTTTATTTTGTTCATTTGCAGATTATTTGCATCAGTTTGGTCTTAATTTTTGGTCATTATGCAGGTCGTTTTTTTCTTCTTTTTGTTCATCTAGTGCTTATTTTTAATTTATGATAACGTGTTAATTAATTCCATCACTGGACAAAACCATAGGATCCACAGGAGAGGGGCATTTAAAAATGCACTGCTTAATGTGTTTGCAATATAAAGTTTTCAATGTATCAGCTTACATTCACAGATGTGCCAGCAAGAAACACAACATAGTTGAGGTGAAACTGATGGAATGACAAGAACCTCCTTCCACACGCTGCTTTGTGCCTTGTGTACTGAAGCCAATTAGCGTCTCTGACACTGTTATGGTAACGGATTGGCTCGTTCACACAGGTTTAAGAAACACGCTACAAACTAGTTTAGGGTTGTTTTTTCTAACACGAATCACGCAAAATACTCGGCTCTGATGAAGCGTTTTACCACTCTACGTTTTAATTTGGGCTGTCAAAATTAACGTGTTAATCCGGATTAAGCCATTCGTATAATTAATTGGATTCAAATTTTTAACGCAGTTAACGCGATTAACGCACAATACAGTAACTCACGTCAAGGAAAAAGTGATGAAATATTATGTTACATTTGACCCACGTCACTGCCAACTTCTTTAGTATTTATTGCTTCAAAGTCAATTTAAATGAACCAAGTGTAAAAAAGAAAAAACATCTCGGCAGAACATTACAGAGGTTCTGTTAAATTCTACAATGCAGGTGTAATTTTTTTTAGTTACACAATTTAAACTAGAAAAAAATATACATTTTAATGTAAAATGAATAATTTTACTCAAGTGTCTATATCACGTTCTATCAAGAGTGTTTTTGCTCCCACAAAATGAAAAACAACGATTGGGTATTTATTAGGATTAATCGAAATTAATCCAACTGCCCTGTGATTAATCAGATTAAAAATTTTAATCGTTTGACAGCCCTAGTTTTAATACAAAAAAAAAAAAAAAAAAAAAACTTGCCTCGCATCGTTTGAGAGCCGCTGGCAGAAAACTACATTTCCCACGAGTCCAGGCTGTAAACGTGTTTTTGTAGGAAGTGCCCCTGTCAGAGCGTTCGGGTGTCATCCGGTTGAGGAGTGGAGATCTGAGCTTGGACAACAAGCTTCCAGCTGCAAATACACAGTATTTTCAATGCGGAGACGCAGACAGCTGTGTTGGCTGCACTGGGAGCGGGCTGTGACTGAACGAAACTGAAAGCGACTCAACTTTAATAAGGTGAGAGGGGAAGAGATGGGAGCGGAGTGGAAGACGTTTTTAAGCTACCAGACGTTGAGTGCCACAGAGAAATGCTAACCCATGACAAGCAATGGAAAGCTTAGCTAACGGTTCAGCAGCGCTATTGTGTACTTCTGCAGAGTTCTACACGTTTGTGGTGCATTGTGTTTATAGATATTAATTGCTGTGGACGGAAACGACATCGCACCAGTGTGTTTGTTGTTGTTGTTGTTCTGAAACAGAACAGTCGTTGTCTGTGTGCACACTTCCCCTCCCTCTGTCTCTGTCAAGTCCACATGACAACAAATTCCTCCATACTGACCCCCAGGTTTACACATTGACAGACGGACACTCCTGGATGTTAATGGTGGGTGTTGTCTTTAAAGGTCTACCCATAGCTAATTACGCAAAGCTCATTTTATTTACTTGTAGTAGTATGAGTCATGCAATCAGCTGAGTTTTTCGTTTAAATAGTGCCATGAACCATGCAGCATATGAATAACTGAAAAAAAAAAATCACAGCTCACTCAGTGTATCTTTGAGCAAAGCATATTTAACAACAAGAACAAGAGTTTAAAAAATGTAATATTATTCTTGGATCAGTGTTACACGGAATCAAAATCAATTTAATTTCAATCAGATAAATGAAATGCCATCAGCTGATTATTTCTTGAGGCTTGTTATAAAAAGAAATACATCTTGGCACATCGGCAGTGCAGACTGTAGTTTTTCTCATGGTGGTTGCTGTTTAACAGTGTTGGCACTTTTGATTCAGAGAAGAATTCTGCGATTATGCAGAAATTGTAGTAGTAAATAAGTGTTTAAGTTCATCAGCCACCTTGCTCTTTAATTAATTGGCTTTGGTCACTGAAAAAACCCACATCACCGAGGGCTGTTAGAAATTATTTCTCTCACACAGTAGTGCCACCGTATTTAATGATAGTGTCTGAAGTTCACTTTGTTACCTCCTAACTAAACTGACCACATGCTTGAATTGAAATCTGAGTGAGTAAATTCTATAAAGATAATGATGAAAGCATTGAAAGAGACAAAAACAACAACTCTAAACACTACTGTTGACTCTGTTTTTGCATTGTAGAAAATCTGTTCTGTGATCATTTTTGGACTAATCACAGGTGTTTCAGTATGAATGACAGCTGTCATTACTGATCTCTAATCAGATTGTCTCGGTGACTCAACACAGAAGCTTGGAAAAGTGGATTAAATTTTCATCTGAGGTGTGCAAGGTGTTGGGTTATTTTTTAATATTTTTATTTAGTCTCTTGATAAGTCTGAGGGGAACGTGTGCAGAAGAAACGCGCATTTTCA
Organism: Pseudamia nigra; assembly: GCA_029823295.1. Classification (NCBI taxonomy): domain Eukaryota; kingdom Metazoa; phylum Chordata; class Actinopteri; order Kurtiformes; family Apogonidae; genus Pseudamia; species Pseudamia nigra. Next base: position 5,943 of record JAQQAE010018643.1, read on the forward strand.
AAATCTGGCATTTTTGCTTGATTTTGGCTCCTGCAACTTTAATTGAAAAGAAAATAAAATGTGTTTTTTCTGAAGCAGATCTTAAAGTTTATCGTGACAGTATAGCAGTATTGTCCAACAGGTCACCCAGACTGTCCTAAAATGAGAGAAGGCCTGCTGGACTTTTTAATCAGATTTGCTGAGGCACCTCCTCATCACAGGGACACCGACTGTTGATGAGGTATTCATAAGCCCAGATTCGGATCACTGTAACATTTCAGTTGGCTTTGTTTGATCGTGCTTCCAGCTGCTGTTAGTGACTACCTGATGATCCACATCATGACTTATTGGTGAAAGAGAAGGGCTTTGTCTAATGTTGTGATAGCTGTTGCAAAGTTTCCTAAATGTGTGTTTTTTCACTGGCAGCCATCAGTCCCAGCCTGTGCAGTGTGACACCCCCCGGCAGGGCCATGAATAAGCAACCAAGCAAGGAGAGTGTAAAGGATAAACTGAAGGGGTTCTTGGGGCTGGGACCCCCACGTCCACCAAGCAAACAGAGTGAAACCAAACCATCTGAATTTATCATTACAACAGACATCATCAAGGTTTGTAGAAACTCTCTCTAAATTAGAAAACACTCAGAATGTGCAAACCTCCACCATGGCAGCCAGCCCCCCCCACATCCTCCAACCCATACCCAGACAAACACAGACCCAGCTCATGCACACACTTCTCGCACACTGTCTTTGCCAGTAACGGTGTAAAGTATTACATATGGCTTATGTCTTGGCACCGAGGAACCAGTTGAAGAAACACCATCTTAGGGAACCATCCACACTGAGAGTCACTCCACCCCAGCACCACAGAGGGCACTACCACAGGGACCACCTGACTAAACAGACAGGGGCCCACACTGCAACCGTAAAGCCGCGGTGAGTGGCCCTCAAACTGCCCGGGCCAGAGCAAACCCCAGGGCAGCCCCCCGTAGATTGGCAAGCGATAGCTCCCGGTGTGGAGAGCTCCCTTGAGGAAAACACTGGAGCTGAAATGTAAAAACGGAAAGAACTGATAAAAACATAACAGCTGAAAATTACATGTATCAAAAATATTAAAACAAGAAAAGCTACATATGTAAAATAAAAAGAACAACCAGAAGCTACATAATGAACAAATAAATATATTATGAACATATAGGAGATCACGGCAGCAGTAAAAGTAAGGTAAGATCAACATAATTTGCTGGTTTTTAAAAAGTGAGAAGGGTAGTAAAATGAAGTTAGTCATAGGCTAAACTAAAAAGGTGGGTCTTGAGCCTGCTTTTATAGACCTCAACAGTCTTTGCAGCCCTGAGGTCCTTGTGCTGTTTTTGACCTATCCTGAAAATGTCATCCAAATCCATTCATAACTTTTCGAGTAATGTTGTGAAAAAGCAAACAAAACAATAGATAAATACTGACAACAACATAACCTCCTTGGAGGAGATAATAAACTAACATTTTTTGGGTTGTTTTTTTTACACAGTAGTTGAATAGAGTTCAAACAACTGTGCACAAGTAAACCCGATCCATGTGTATTAGTGTCTCGTATAATCTGCATATTAACATTTAACATCTGTAAAGACACTGTTTGTAGAGGAAACTTATTTAAAGTCAAAATCATAGCATCAATTAAAGTGAAATTAAACTCTGAATATTAAATACTAACATTTATCAAGGCTGTGGTTTGTACTTTCTTATAATGGGTCATTGAAGATGCTTGGTATTTTGTTTTTGGATTGCAACATGCACCTGTGAGTATAAAATGTGTCTTTTTCCAAATTTATTACTCTTTGTGTTCATTTGTAAATCATGCAATATACCTGTGTAACTATTTCTATTTTGTTTTCATCCTCTTCTCCCTTTTAGGAGCTTCACCCAGATTGTGGTCTCACCAACCGTGTTCGGATGATGAACCATGTCTGTGATCTCGCAAAAACGAAAAAGTTTGAGGAAGTGAGTTTTTGCTGATATGTTATTTTTAATTTAGTGGAACAGTATGTGTAAGAGAAGCGCTGAGAAACGCCAGCAAAGCATTGTGCAGCACTTGTGGTCTTGAAATAGGTTTAGTTTTGAATTTTGTTGGGGTTGTTTGTGTCATATTTCACTCATTTCAAAGCATAATCATTTGTGCAGCTCTTTCTGTAGAGTAAAATCTGAAATGTGTTGATCAAAGCTATTTAATTATAATGACTTACGATGTGTTAAGTGTGATCTAGCTCTGTTTCTTTACAATTGAAGTTATACTTGTTAATTTTAAAACAAAAAATCATTTTTCCTTTCAAGGTAATGTTTTGTTTGTCTGCTATGGTTTTGTTCACTAATCAGAGAAAAGTAATGAATCATTTGTCTAACAGCAGATGGCAGTATGGTTGTTAAAATCTGTGTACATGTGTGGTTCAGCATGCAGTGGAAGCAGTATGGAAAGCTGTGGAGGACATGCTGACTCCAGAGCAGCCGCCGGAGGCCAGGCATGCGGTTCTACAGCTGCTCAGGGCCATCATACAAGGACAGGTACAGCATAAACAGCAGAAAAAACAAAAGTAAAAATATGTTCTGTCATTTTTCAAAGTCACGTTCACTGCTGACGTGCAGGGGGAGCGTCTTGGCCCACTGAGAGCCTTCTTCTTCAAGGTAATTCGAGACTATCAACCGAGCAACGAGGACCTGTCGGACAGACTGGAGGTGTTCAAGGCCTTAACAGAAAATGGAAAAGACATCACCTACCTGGAGGAAGACATAGGTAAAAGTCTCAGAAAATGGTTGAAAAATAATGCTCTCTTTGGGCATTCAGGTTTGTTCTTAGTTGGTTATTAAACAAAGAATGAACTCCCTTTATACACTTAAAGATTCTGGTAAGTTTTTTTCTATTTTTTTTTCTCTCAGCACGCTTTGTCCTCCTGTGGATGGATATCGGCCTCACCTCTGACTTTCTTCATGTCCTTGTCAATCTTGTGAAGTTCAACAGCTGCTACCTGGACCAAAATGTTTCCTTAATGGTCCGGTAAGTCAGCCACACAGACAAATAACTGTCTATTCAGGTATGTTATTATATTTTCTTCATTGCCGTTTCTCTCCACAGAAAAATCTGTATCCTGTGCAATAGAACGACGTCGTCAACAGATATTGAGGTAGGCACATTTCTTCCGCATTATACCTGATGTTAGACATTAAACTGAAAAAAAATTGCAATTGTAACTTACATTCAAGTTTTACACAAATTATCAGCCCATTTTGTCAAGTATCTTTTAATAGAGCAGTCGTTGCTTAAAAGTTGCAGCTGTTGTTAAAATGACTGAGTCAGTAGATACCGTAAAACAAAAAAGCTCACAGACTCAAACAAATAATTAGTGGTGCACAGGTCAATATTGAAATGGGTTAAAAATATTGACCTTTTAAAAAACTATACAAGTTATGGCTATTTAAAAAGGAAACTAATTCTATTATACAATTTGTTGAACATAAACATTTTTCAGCGTCTTCCTCCTTGTCTGCATCAACACACCACTGCATTCAGGTCTTCCACTCATCGAAACAGTGCAGTAGGTCTTCTTCAGACAGTTGTCTCAGAAACTCTGTCATTCTTTTCTGACAGAGACTCAAAATGCATTCCTTTGGCACAGATTTGATCTTAGGACAAAAGGAAAAACTTACATGGTGCTGATCAGGTGAATAGGGAGGGGATCTAGCACTGTAAGTTGTTTTTGGGCAAGAAACTGCTTTAAAGAAAGCACAGTGTGAACTGGCACATTGTCTTAATGAAGAATGAAACCATTTTCATCCTGAACAATTTGTTCAATTCGTTGAATGTTTTCAGATGTTTATGATGTGCATGGGTGTCCAGAACGTTCATCGTCTTGGACATCGTCTCTGCCGTCATTAAATTTTTGTTTCATTCAAACACATGTCGATGACAAAAAGATTCATGCTCTGTTTTGTTCAATTTTGTGCACTTCAATCAGTAGCTAGCAGTGACCTAAAGATGTCACTTATTGGAAACTTAGAGCACACCCAGTGTGATTGTGAACTATGTTGTTTTATCCTCATAAGCATAGCCTCATTATTTACTAGCTGTACCTCCTATACATTCTGGAACATCTCATTCAATGAAGAGGGGACCACTTTTCATCAAGTATACAGTTTATTGGTTGTTTTTTTTAACTTTAGTGTAACCATAGCAAACTGTCTTTAATTTTTAATGGAGACCATTCTGGTTTTGACCCATGGGACTTTGGAAAAATATGCATTATAGGCAGTAGTGAACAACACATCATTTTTTGAAACCAGTTGAATTATGCCACCATTTACACTTATGATATTTGTCAATTTAAAAGATGACTTTGCAACTCAAGGAGTAGTTTTGTTATAAAACTATTGAGACATAAGACAGGGAAAATGTAGAACTATGAAGGCTACAAACAGAAAGTGGTGAATGTGATGCCATCATAACTTCATGTCTCCTCAACCTGTTCAGGAGAAGAGTCTGCAGCTTGACACAAACAGACCTGTAGTAATTTTCATCTGTGCCACAACTTTGTTCTTGAAGAACAATGGTAAATTTGTTGAGGTAGTGGCCATTTTGTTGTTGGTGAGGTGTATTACATGACTGATACTGTAACTAGAGGGCACTCAGAGAGCACATACCTCCGCCAAGGCTGTTGTTCACCCAAACTGCAAAAATGCGTTATTTGTTTGTCAAATATCTTGCTATGTTTCTTTAAGACATAAATCTAGCTACTTGAGAAAATCAACATTTATTGATAAAGATTAGTCTTAATTCACATTAGTAGTGCCACTTAAATCCTTGACCCTGAAAACATATCCCTAGTAGTTTGTGAGCTGTGAACAGAATTATGATTTTCCATAATGGTGGAATATCTCCCGATTCTCTGTTGTGGACCTGCCATAGGCCAAAATGGGTCACATAATGGAAATGCTCAACCCTGAAAACCTATACATAGCTTTTGGAATCAAGGTTTTATCTCCAATGGTTCATGAGTTCTCAAGAAAAATGTGATTTTTCCATAATTGTGTATCCAGATCTCATTTTCTTCTGTGTGAGCCTCTTTACCTTTTTATAGATCCACAAAATCTGATGCATACTACTGAATCTACAGGTCCTTCTCAAAAAATTAGCATATTGTGATAAAGTTCATTATTTTCTGTAATGTACTGATAAACATTAG
>JAQQAE010018644.1:0-11142 GCA_029823295.1 Pseudamia nigra
AATCTTAAAATGAACTCTAAAATGGACAGGCAGCCAGTGGAGTGCAGCTAAAATAGGTGAAATGTGCTCTGTTTTTCATGCTCCAGTTAAAAGGCGTGCAGCAGCATTTTGCACCAGCTGAAGACGCGAGAGAGAAATCTGGCTAACACCAAAATAGAGGGCGTTGCAGTTAATCCAGCCAAGTGGTGACAAAAGCATGGATAACTGTCTCAAACTGTTGCAGAGAAAGAAATGGTTTCACCCTGGCCAGTTGTCTCAAATAAAAGAAAGTGGACTTACTACCGCACTAATCTGGCTGTCTAGTTTAAAATAACTGTCCAGTTTGAAACCCAGATCTTCATAGGTCGGACATGGCACTAGGAACAATCAATTTGATTTTGGGGGTGATCCGGATCACTATCTGCATCCAGGACGTTCAGGAGGATCCATCACCATTGAGGGATAGGGTCATTTTCAACATTTCTGCTTCAAAGTCCACATATTATATCCAGAAAACACAAATAAGAACACATGCCTCTTTTTTACAGTATTACATGTGTAGAGTACAGTGTACACTGCTGGCTGCTGCTAGCTCTTGTGGCGCACTCATGTTTTTTCCACCATAATAGCTAAAATGGCACTTGAAAAACCATATACCACACAGTGAGAACCTGCCATTGCCATCAATTTGAAGCTTAAAGCTCACTTTTAACAATGCTTATGGGCATGGTTGGTCACTTGTCCTTATTGTTCATATCAACTTCACATCGTGGTTATAGACCCAGAAAAACCACACATGCAAGTAAGAGATGCGCAACTCACTTACAACAAGATGAGAAAATGAAACACAGAGCTTACAAATCCTAATAGACCACCTGTCCTCTCCTTCTTCTCAGGAATGTACTGTAAGTAAATAACTGTCATTTGGAATCTTAATTGAAAAATAGTTTAATGTCCTTCACTTTTTCTAATACACAGATAATTACAGTGCATGTATTTTAGCATTAAACATATTTTGATTTAAGAGCTTGTGGATATACTGGTGAATTTAACCATCATAGAAACATAAAAAATTATCTTAGTCCTTATCAATACCAAGATAGTCTATTATATTTGTTATGAAGCCAACAACTTCCATCTTGTTGCAGATCTGTACTATGCAAGGAAAAAAAATAGCAAATTGGAACACTCGACCAGATGCTGTTTATGGATTCAGTAATTTAAAGCAGTGTCAGTGTATAGAGTGCAGTGAAACGCTTTGCAACACTGTAGCATGCAACACTAAGATGGAAGACATTAACTTTTCCACATTGGACGGATTTATATGCATGGTCCTTTCACCTGTGCCTTAGTGTTTGAGTATGAGTGACTATAAGAGCCCATTTCGATTTTACGTATGTCTGAGAGCTACTCTGCCTGGTGCCAGAGATCTCTGCAGTCACTGTACTGTTTCTGCTTCTGTGATAATGCTTTATGTTGCAGCTGAGTGTGGACTATGTCTTCTGACACTGATACAAAGCAAATTCACCGAGGAAGTTTGTTTTAAAAATCGTTTCCCTTTTTTCCCTTTATATGAAGGCTGCTGCAACATGAATTTCATTTTTCCCCATCGCATTATATAAACATCACTTTAAATATATATGAACTCAGCTTGTGTCGAAGAACAAAGCCTGTCTAGTGTGTTATTGGATCCCTGTGTCTGCAAGACTGTGAATAGTGTAGAGGAGTGACTTTTAGCCCAGCAGGGAAAATACCCTCCAATCTGGGTCCTGTTGCTTCAGGGCTGGATCGAAGCAGTGACGGGTGGGTGTGGACAGTGGTGGTGGTGGGGGGTCACACAATTTGACAGAAACAGGTCTAACTAAGGGCAAGCCACCTGCTTCCTCCTCCAACTGGTCATGTCACGCTGATAACAGACCAGCCAGCTTCCCAATTAAAGATTTAAATAATGGGAAAAGTGCAGGCAAGATTAAAAGAGGAAGTTCTCATTGTATGGAAGTGAAGGAGGAAAATCCTGACATTTTCCATATATATGAAGTCAGAAGAGCATGTTTTGGATTGTGATTATTGTGAGTAAATCATAATTTCTAGTTATCAAGGAAAGAATGTGCATTATTAGTCATTTTTACAATTTTTTCAAACTCAAACATACAAATTAAACTAGCATAAAATACACAAAACCTGAAAAAATCAGCAACTTCAGTGTTGCACGTTTTTCACCATCCCTCTCTCTGTCGCTGAATCCAAATCACACCAATTTTTTTTATTTTTGCAGTTTGATTAAGCTGTATCTTTCAACTGCAGCCTCCTTGTGATTGTGCAAGCTGGCATTGTGATTGTGATTGCGATAATGTGCCGCTGTAATATTCCACTGTTTTTCTATATAAAATTCCTAATCTGCATCAAATCTTGCCATATTTCAAATGTAACACACATGGAGTACTGTGCTAAAAGTCTCAGGCTGTGTTGGATTTTACCTCCTGTCTTATCTTGTTAATAGCTCTGTAATGACTATACACACAAAAATAGGCTAAAATCTGTATGGAGGCAGTACATGCAAGCATCCACCTTTGGTTTATTGTTTTTGTATGAGTATAAATAAAAAATACAGAAAATATGTGCACAGTATGAACACATGAAAGCAGGACTAAATATATATTTAGTGAAATGTCCATTCCTGTGACAAGAAGTTTAACAAACACCATTCAAGTTCTGTTGACCTGTGTGCTGTAACGGAAAAAGTAGGTTACACTTTAGATTTGGATACATGTGTTAACCAATAATTAGTTGCTTATTAGTTTATGTATTACTGTATTGGCCTTTTATTAAGCTTAGGGGTTAGGGAATATGATTGGGATAAATTAAATGGGGAACAATCCTGAGTTACTTACTAAAACTGAAAGATGCAGTCTACAATACCGTACTTGGAAACTTGTAGCTAGTAGCTCGTCGTTTGTAGCGGTCCGCTGTAATTAATTTATGTGATAACTTCATAATTATGTGAGTATCCTTGTAAACAGTAAACTTAAAGATGCATCGTGTGTTGTGATGTCATTAAATTCAAGGCTGCCCTGTGTATCCGCTCACACACCCTCCACTTACACAGACAGTGACTCCATGCATGTCTGACATCATCAGATCAAATCTCTAAATAGGCTTCATCTTGATAAATTGAACGCAGACTTTACTTTTAACCCACCATATTCTCACTTGAAAAAAATCTTAAACCATTATTTTATGACCCAAATATTGAAATATAGTATTTCAAAATGTGGACCTTTCCGGAGTCACTGTGTGCCAGAGAATGAATGACCTGCACAGAACCACAGCAATAAAAAACGCTAAGCGAAGAGCTGGGCAGTGGCACACAGCAGCGTTGGGCAGAGAGCGCCCCCTGTGGACACAGGCCCTTAAGCTGCCCAGTTTTTTGTTTCAAGGACTAAATGTTCACTTGCAGCTTCATACAGTACTGTATATCCTACCCACTGCAATACTGCAGGTCTCACTGCAATAAGATAACCGACATTATTCCTATTTCACCTGTCAGTGATCATAAAGTTATGCCTGATAAGCACAAATATTATAATGTAATATGGTACAAACTGTGATGTAACCTGTCATCTTTCAGTTAAATGTCTGCATTACTGTGAAAACACATAATCCACATCAATGAACATTACATAAATAACGATTAAATATGTGCCAATTTTTTAACCACATATTTTGTGACCCACTCAGAATAATCCCATTATCCACTTTTGGGTCCCGACACACCAGTTGAGAACCACTGTTCTACATGGTTCAAAATGAGCTTCCATGTTGCTGGAAAAGAGCTACAGGAAAGTTCCATACTCATTTCAGAGCAGTACTGAAACTTGAACCAGTTCTTTGCATTTTAATCCTCAAACAATTCTCAGCCAGGAAAAGTGGTTCCAGAGCAGCGCCAACACTGTGCTGGTCTGGACCCAAGAACTGCTTAAATCCATGGCCGATGTTTGGATTATAATGACCAATAAGATCAACTGAAACTTTGTGACTGTGTTTGCGAGATCTGGCTAATCGTGCTAATCCAAACAGTAGGAAAAACCAGGGCTTCAGTGCGGACGTTAAATCAAATCAGTCAATGGAGGAGACAAGACAGTATATACAAACACAGTGCAGTATGAAAAACAGAGCTTAATGATGCACTACAAGTTTCATAAGACTGGGATGTATAATAAATGGTAATAAGCGGTTTGGAGCGGATGGCTGTCAAAGTGTGACAATAGCAATGAGTTCAATGACCAACAGGTGTCATATTTATCTCCGCTTTTTAGTGGAAATATTATTGTTATTTACAGCTGAAATGGCAATTATATAAAGAAAAAAGCTGCATACAGGTTTTGTAAATGTGGGAGGAGGAACAGAGGAAAGCTGAATTATGTATTAAATGTCAGTGGGTGGAGTGAAATGCCACAATTTATTCAAAAGCAGGAATTATCACCATTTCCTTTTTAATTCTTCAGGTTTTTGTCTTCTATTGCCATTTTTCAGAAAACATGGTTAAAATTTGCATCATGCTTGGCTTATTTACACTATCATTCATCTTTTCTCATTTCTGCATTGTGTTACCAAATGATCCAAATACTGCAGGTGCCTCCAAAATTAATATAACATGGAAGTAATAGAATTTTCTGGTTAAAAATAAATAAATAAAAGATTTCAATTTCAATACATCTTTCCAAAGCGTCCCTATTAGTGTTACTCACTTATTTTTAATGGACAGAAAGATGGATATCTGGGCAAATAAACCACAACTAGATAAGGGAGAAAAACTGGTTCTCATCATTTAGGCTCTTATCAGCTAATATACTGTACAGGTAATTTTCAGCATGGATCTTGCAGATTTTAGTTCCTTTTCGTTTGGGTGTTGGGCTTCCGGAATATAAATTGAGAACAAATATTAGGCAAAATCACTCACCAGTGAAAAGAGCAGATGTAAAAAAGAAACAGAAGCAAAAAAAAACAACCACAATGACAATTATGTATTTACTGTAACCAATTGTCTGTGATATTATTGTGCGGGTAGATTTAATTAAAATCCTTCTCTTAACTGCTATCAGGATCACCATCAGTTCACTGTGGGTACTAATGATGATCAGTGCATTTTTGTGGTTTGAGTCACTAACGTTTTGCTGTGCCCTGTTATTTGACTCGTCTATTCTCGCTGTTACAAAACCTTCCATGAGTCTGCTCTACTTAAACAGATGAATCTCATGACCTGACTGAGGAAGCTGCTGACACAAGTGTCTACATTGAGCTTCGGTGCAAAGAATTGAAGTAAATTCCCTGGGGAACAGCCATGACTTTCACTGAGCACCTGCATACAACTTCAATTACAACCATCATAATTAGAGTAAGTGATTATGAGGAACAACTAATCTCAGGTCTACAGGGGCTAATACTGTGGGCAGCACAGTGTGCACAGTGTTATTTCCACTAAATACTGCATTTGTGTCAGTTTCACTCTGAACTTTTCACCTCAAAGACAATAGCCGCCTTATCCCCTCATTAACACAAAAAACATGTGCACAGACAAATCAACAATCATTTATGTGAAACACATGTTACGCAGACAAAAACTGTGACTTCCCTGTATATTTTACTGACAATCACAGTGTTTCTACTGGAAATAAAAGCTTCGTACATTCATGGCATTTTCACAATAGATTCATAAGGCAGTCACCTATAACTCCTAGTTTGCCTTATCAAGAGTTAATTTGTGGTATTTCTTACCTTCTTCATGTGTTGTGAATAACCCTATTAGCCCTACTACAACCAGTGTACAAATCCATATTATGGCAAAACACACTTCAGACTGATTGACCTTCATTTTTTGTACTGTGTACTCAGTGACTGTTACTTCTCTTTACTTAACAGTGTTTCTTGCCTTAATGTGGATTTGTACAGTAGTTGCACTAGCACTAACAGGGCTATTGACTCTGTATCCACCCTTCCTCTACACAAGTCAAATGATGGCCTTAAGCAGATCATGAAGCAAGAAATGGCAGAAATTAACTCATCTGTGAACTGAAAAATGTTCCAGGTGACTACTGCGTGAATCTGATGAGAGAATGCCAAGGGAGTGCAAAAAAAAATCAAACATGTTGTTTAACACTTCAATCAATCAATCAATCAATCTTTATTTGTACAGCGCCAATCATAATCGCCGATTATCTCTAGGCGCTTATTACATCATCATATGTATTCTTTAACAGTTTGGATATCTTCGGTATTAATGCACAATGTTGAAAATAATAAAATAAAGGAAAAAACATTGAACAAGAAGATGTGCCCAACCTTTACTGGTAGTGTACATGTTATATCACAGACAGTGTCATACAACCTGAGTTCTTGATTAAAATTAGATAGCAACAGGTGTTGTGTCAAATGTATGACTTCAGCTTTTTCCCCAAAACCAAACCACTGGTCTGGATCATATTAATGCCTCAAAATCTTAAACTTGATTCTCAAAGTTTACTACAATTTGTCAAAGTCTTACATTTGTTTCTATGGCTCATCATACACGACGGCATGCCATTGTTTCTATCCAATCTGACATCTATGTGCCTTGTATTCTTGAATTAATGCACTGAATGCATTCTCCTTATTGGTTCCCACATGTGCGGAAATCTGTTTTCATTGCATTTATGTGCATTAATGTTTTATTGATACACCGTCTTTAAACCTCTCCTGAGTGTACTCAATCAAACTTTTGGTAATTTTTTTTTTTGCTCTAATATTTTTCATCATTTTGTTGTGCATTTTGTTGATTTCAAATTGCCGAGTATCCTGTACATCTAATTAATTTACTTCATAACTTTTCTGGAATTTTGTTGATTTTTGTTCAGTAATTGGTCTTGATTCACTTGATCATTTGTGAATTTTTGGTGACATATTCTGGATTTAATGCACTGAATGCATTCTCATTATTGGTTCCCACATGCGCTAAATCTGTTTTCATTGCATTTACCGTATTTTCCAGGTGTTAAGTCGCTCCGGTATGTTAGTCGCACGACCCAAAAAATGCATAATGAAGAAGAAAAAAACGTGTATTAGTCATTCTGCAGAACAGGTCACGTGTTCGGGGAACGCGCATCAAGCGCACGGCGCACCAGAAGGAAGAGCTTGCGGCTCGCCTCCTATAGCGGCTGTCAGTGTGACATACACCCTATGTTCGAATTTCTTTAATATAAAAGTTGCTTCGATATATTTGTCACTCCCCTAGCCAAACTAGGTAAAAAACCGCCACTTGTAATCTGGAAAATACGGTATGTGCATTAATGTTTTATTGATGCGCCAACTTTGCACCTCTCCCGAGTGTGCTCAATCCAACTGTGTGAAATGTTAAATGTTTTTTGAATTGCAGCATTTCAGCATTTTTTTTATTTTTCTTTTCTCTAATACTCTTATTGAAAATGTTGAAGGAAGCCCACTGGATGACAACGCACGGTAAGTGACTATGTTCTTCCAGCAAAACCTGATATTTAAATCAACCAGAGCAAAGAAATCAAAACACTACTCCGACTATTATGACTCCTAAAGGCAAAAATTAGTTCTGTGCGCATTGTAAATGGACGCGAAGGGGCCATGTGTGTCAGTCAGGTCCCCTTTTTTCCTTTATGGTTAATAAAAACACAAAAACAGGCATTGTTGTGTTTACCTTTAAAGGCATTTGTGGCCGGTAAGTCAGTTTCCTGCATACTGCTCCTTCCAGCTCTCTGCCAGCTGCTGCTGATGCTGCAATGGATGCCAAAAGACCAACTTCAACCGGTCCGGGTGGCGGCCGCTGGGGGGAGGGAGGGTGGCCGAGAGGAAGGGGCGGCACCAGCCAGTCTCACTGCCATCTTTCTTCATCAACAGTCCATGAAAGGGAAATAAGAAGCTGCTGGTAGAGCCTCCAGCAGCACGGTGTTTCTGTACTCGTGTATGACAGGATGAGGTGGTCAGTCCACTTCTTATCCGGTTAATACTGAGTTGTTTGATGGTTTGGGTAAATAAAGTGATGTAGGACAGAAAGGGAGTAATGTTTTAGCAGCTAATTTGAGGTCTGGTGAAAGCAAAGGGAGGTGAAATGATGGTTTATGAAGTTGTAGTATTTGTATTTAGTGGATCTACACTCTTCTCTTTCAGCAGCAGGTCATCAGGAAGGATCACTGCCCAGGTATGGGTGCTGAAGACTGTCTCCCTTTGTGGCCTCCTAAGTCAGATTTTCCTCTTGAAAACAGCTCTGTCCAATATGCTGCTAGCCAGACTTCATATCTTTACTTCCTATCTTCTTTTTCTCTTCTTGCTGCCGGCCCCAGCTCAGCACGACGTACCGATGCGTTCTCACACTGGCACCAGAGCTACAGAAAAACACAGACAGAAGAGAAATGTGGTCAATGAAAGCATGAAATCAAAAACAGCCCACAAAAATATACATGGGGCTACCTGCCAGCCTGCAATGACCAGTAAAGAAAAGAGAACAAAAAACAACACATCAACCACGTCCGCCCACGTGCACACCCACACACAGCTACACTGTGTGTCTTAGTGTGGATTGCGGGTGGGTAGGTGGTTGGCTGGCAAGGCCCCCTTTAGTTCCTCTCACCCACTAGGTTCTTACATGAAAGGGAAAAGTTTTTCTGAAAGCCAAGCACCGCCTGTGACCCTATTTCACAGAGCAGGGTAGAGATAGAGACACATGTCAGTGTGCCACTTTGAAGTCTGCCTGATAAACAGGGCTGGAGGAGGCTACGGCTGAGGAAACAACAAAACTTTATTTACATTTCAAAAAGTGCCAAGTGCTGCTTTTCGGTGTCTGGGAAAGGAATAAAAATCCAAAAAAGAGGAGGAGGAGGAGGAGGAGGAGGAGGGATCGGAGGAAGACTGGTTTTCAAAAAAAGGGCAACAACAACTACTGCTTTTGTTGCTTCTGAAAACATATGACTTAACATAAGTGTGTAGGAGAGACCGCACATAGAGGGAGAAATCACAGAAGAAGGCCTATGCTTTAAAAAAAAAAGAGGGAAATTAGACCTAATATGAGAAGCTGCAGAGGTGGGAAAAACAAACAGAAACCAAAGTATTGTTACATTATAATTATAATGACTCAACCAGAAGTAGAAGTGCTCATCAACTTGAGTACGTGAGTAACAGTAAAAAAGTAGTGAGTAACTTCATGACAGCTTTATATGTTGCATTTGAACGTGCACATTGAATGCAAATTAAAAACAGAACAAATCCATCAAACATTAAGTAAAACACTTATGATGAGCACAAGATTTGCTTCTTGTAAAATGTATTTCTTATTTTGTTCCTTTTTTGCTTATTTACTAGACTTTTTTGATCATTTTTTTCTCATTTTCTTGTTGATTTTGTTGGTTTTTCTTCAATTTTGTTGTGCATTTTGTTTATTTAAATTTTGCTGGGCATCCTGTACATTTAATTAATTTATTTAATGATTTTGCTCATTTTACTTATTTTGTTCATTTTTGTTCATGTACTTGACTATTTTGTTTCTTTGGGCTCAATGGCTTGGTCTCTTTTAATTTCTTTTCTTCATTTATTTGTTCATTCTATCCCTACTCACTGATGTGTGGCCAAATGTAACTGAGGAGAAGTACATTTTTCACTATTAATGTAAGTGAGTAAGATTAAAACATATTCTGAAAATTGTAACTGAGTAAATGTACTCGAGTACTACCTACATCTGGTTTACAAAAGTCCAAGATGAGATTTGACATGAGACAAATGACTGAAAGAAAGAAGGAATGTGTTGGTACAAAAGCAGACAGATGGTAAACACACGCCCTGTCTGAGGTTTTGGAAAAGCCTGATGGATCTCACTAAGCTAGGTCGCAGCAAAGTCTTATCTCAGCTCTGTTTGCCTGGTCTTATCGAGACTTATCGGCGGACGGATACACACAGCAGCTTGTGACAAATGGAAAAGTAAAGGCGTGACGTAGATGGCTATTTAATTCATTGTGTGCCTCGCTAATGATTCAGTGCTTCTTCTGCCGGTGACTAAGCAGAATGAAATCTTTGATGGCTCAGAGATTTAAGCTGAATGGGGGAAATTATTCCAGAAGTATAACAAGTTTCTTGTCTTTTAGGACTGAAAGAGGAGGAGGAGGATGAGGAGGAGAGGACGAATAAACAGGAGTAAGATGATGGGCCCTATTGGATGTCTAAAGCACAAAGTCTAAAGCGCAAAGTCTGTGATCACTGGGGGTGTGGCCAGCTCAGGTTCATTATCTTGTTGGGGTGACAATGTGCCATGCACCCGCCGTGTCATCTATGCAGGTGAGATTTATCTACTTGATTATCAGTGGGAGTGTTTCTTGCATAATATGCAAAAAATCAATCAGAGTTCTGTGTGCCATTCCCTTTAATACTCATCAGTGTGATGGCATTCCGACTTGTAATCATTAAATGAGACATCCTGGTTCCATTTAGTCTCATCCTTCCTGCCTGTCAGTACTCTATTTGACAATGTGAATTCAGAATAAATACAAGTACATGCATTGTCAAATAGCTGAGCAACTCAGAGAAGTGTAAGATTTTTTTATTACATAAATTCAGGTGCTAAACATTTTGTCTGTCTTTTATGTAGCTGGTCCGAGTGTACCAACTCAGCTCCTAATGGGCTGTAGATCTGTACATAGCACATCACGTCACAATACCACATATACTGTACAACTTTACTGACTGTGTGGCTTATGTTTGAGTCGTCTGTGGTCACATACAGACTTCTGCTGGATTTCTCCATTATATAAGGTGGTAATTTTCAGTTCAGTTCGGTTGCACTCACATTACTCAAATCCACTTTTTAGACGTGAAACACACTCAGGCACAGCATGGACTGGCATTGTGAGAAAGCCTAAATATATTACTGTAGTTAATGTCAGGACTGGTCAAATGATCACATTAAACATATTGAAACTTCTTAAATTTTTTAAAATTTTTTTCTTTCTTTCTGTCTTTCTTTCTTTCTTCCTTTCTTTCTTTCCTTCTTTCTCTTTCTTTCTTCTTCTTCTTATTTATCTTTAAATATGGAGAACACTGTCATGTCCTGTCATTTTGGCTCCCTCTGGTGGGGGCTGCGTGTATGTTGTTTTTCCCTTTTTTGTCTTACAGGTG
>JAQQAE010018646.1:0-11141 GCA_029823295.1 Pseudamia nigra
GCTTACAGTTAATACGGTCAACACTGTCTCATGCCCTTTAATGTGTGTATTCAGAGATGATCGTGTCGGAATCTTTGGGAAAGTGTATTTATCACCTTCTGTCATGAGTGTTTTTTCTCCCACAAAATGAAAAACAATAAGTGGCTATTAATCGCGATTAATGGAAATTAATCCACAGTGGCCCTGTGATTAATCAGTTGAAAAATTTTAATCGTTTGACAGTCCTACAAATGTGTTCTTTAACATTTTTGATGCCTTACACATCTTTTTTTTTTTAAATCAAACTCCAGCGACTCTACAGGTGACCAGTTTTATTGTCGCACGCACATAAGAGCCAATCAGCTGTTCTTTATCACCCAAAAATATGTCTGGACAAGTATGTAAAAAGAACATATT
Organism: Pseudamia nigra; assembly: GCA_029823295.1. NCBI lineage: Eukaryota > Metazoa > Chordata > Actinopteri > Kurtiformes > Apogonidae > Pseudamia > Pseudamia nigra. Next base: position 397 of record JAQQAE010018646.1, read on the forward strand.
TGGCCTTTTACTGTTTATTTACTGGTACGTTTTAAAATTTTGTGCTTGTTCTTATCTTATCACGATTGTCGCCAGCGAGCAGCGCGATCACCACCACGACCTCTGCTATTCTTACTGTCATATTTTGTTTTCAGTGAACCCCACCAACCAATCGGCTGAAGGCATCGGTGCTGGTAAGACACACACACACACACACACACATCAGTGACTTTACAGTAGAATAAACTACAGCAGCAGATGTTGATGCTCAGCTTTTACTCGTGTTTTATACGTGAATCCGCTGATTTAAAATGTTGCACATAAGTAAGATGGAATGTGATTTGTATTCACTGCAGTAGCGGCTCCCCCGGTGAGAATACCCAGCCTCCTGCTGCCCTCTGGTGTTCAGACGGAGGTAGTGCTGCTGAAGGGGACGCAGCTGCAGCTCGAGTGTCTTCCTGCAGGCCTGTATGTATCAGCCGTCCTGCCTTCGGGGGGGGGGTGATATTTGTATTTCAGGTTGTAAGTCGAGCATCAAACGCAACAAAACAAAACTCTGTTCAGTCCATTTCATGTGGTGAAGACGGCTTCGCAAAGGTTAGTTTTGCCCTGGTTTTAAGATTTAGCTCAGATAGTGATAACGTAGAAACCTACAGATTGAACATAACGATAGCGCCGCCATCATTAAATGGCCTCCCAGTGTGAGGCAGGTAAAAAAAAAAAACAGTGATAAATATGTCACTGTAAATGATTTTTGTCAGTTACTCATAAAATTTAAACGGTTGATGATTCGTGTTACAGGTTTAAGGCAAAGGTGAAAGAGGTTCACATCGTCTGTGTCCCAGTACATGACAAACAGAGGAGGGTAGTACTCGAGTACTTTTACTCCTAAAATGTACTTCAGAGAGTAGTTGTTTTTCAGAAATAGTGTACTTTTTACTCTCAAAAAAACAGCACATTTTGCTTCGCCTCAACGAGTAGGAGTAAAAAAAGTTGAAATAAAAAAAACAAAATAATTAATTATGTAGAAAAACTGACAAATGAATCAGGCAAATGATCAAAGTAAGCTAAGCAACGAAATGAGCAAAAACATACAAAAGTAATCATAAAAGGTGAAAAAAAATTTAAAAAAATATTAACAAAACTGAGCAAAGCAGTCAAGGAAATTGTACAAATAGACGAGATCAGCACAAAAGTGAGTGAAAAGGGGGGAAAAAAGTAAATTAACAAAAATAAACAATAAAATCAAGAAATTGGTAAAAAAAAAATTATCAACCTAAGCAACAATATTAGCAAAAGTGATCAAAATAATCAAAAATGCAAATAAAAATGAACAAAACCCCCCAAAAAGTAACATATCAAGGAAAAACAAACAAAAACAGGTTAAAAAATGAACAAAATGAGCAACGAAAAAAAAAATCAACCAAAATGATTAAAATAACTATGAAAATAAACAAAAATGACCAAAATACCTGAAGGCGCGACGTTGGGTTGTAATACATCCCACGTTATGAAGTTACTCACTACTTGTAGTTTTTTGTCACTTTGACACTTTTTTTTTAAACTCAAGGTGTCCTGGGTCAACGAATCACTGCAGACAGAAAAGACACGCCCGGTTAGAAAGTGCGCCTCCTAGAGGACGCCAGGCGCCATAACACAGTCCGTCACAACCGCAGTCACAGTCGGTCTGAAAAAAAAAAATCTCATCGTCTTTGAACGTGACTTACAGAAACAAAGAAAAACCATCTTCACCTCCTTTGTTCCACTCGTCCCGTCCAGGCCCACGCCAACGGTTACGTGGATGAAAATGGGAGACAATCTGGCGGAACGGGCAAAACTTGACAACTTTGGAAAGGTGTTGATCATATCTGATGTGGAAGAGAAGGACGAGGGGAAATACACGTGCAAAGCCAAAAACTCTGCTGGGGAGGCGGTGCACTACTTCGACGTGATCGTGGAAGGTAGGTCCGCTTCCGGCCTCGTAGCAAGACGTTTCCTTCGGACAAAGGCCCGTTGACTCACACGCTCCTTAATTTTCTCCCAGAGCCGCCAAAGTGGCTGACGGAGCCTCCTCGGAGCCAGCTGACTGTGATCGGGACCGATGTTCACGTCAGGTGCTCGGTCGGTGGGAAACCACCGCCGGACATAACGTGGAGGAGGAACGGGGACGTTTTCAGAGGTGATAAGAGACGTGTGACTGGCTACAATTTTATGTTTAGGCCAGAACTTAAAGGTTTGTTTCCAGGTAGTGTTTAATTGCGCATCATTAGATTAGATCACACATTTCGTGGGCCATGTTTGATTGTTGTAAGTTCTGGATTTGTCAGATGTTTAGGTCATAAGTCATGTTTGAAATGTTGTATTGCAGCAGTGCAATTCGGTTTGGCGTTCTTCGCGTAAATATTGGAGCGTGACGAATGAATATTTCCCCTGCTGCCTTCAAGTAAACGCTACGATGGTGTCTGGGCTGAACTTGATGCTTTCAAAGATTAAAGTGGATTTTCCAGGCTCCTCTCCTGTGGAATCAACTTCCAATATGGGTCCAGGATGCAGACACACTGTGTACCTTTAAAACTAGGCTTTAAACTTTAAAACCTTCCTTTTTAACAAAGCACATAGTTAAGTCTAGGTCAGGAAAACACTAAATCATCCCTTAGTTCTGCTGCATCGTCCTAGGCTGTGGCGACTGTGACACACTGAGCTTTTCCTTCAACCTCTCGTTTTCTCCTTTTTAGCTCTTCCTGCACCTCTATGTATTATCCCTCCCTTCTTCTCTCTCTCTCCTCTCCTGCCTCCTTCTTTCTCCATCCTCCTTGTCTCCTCATCTCTAAATGGACAAAGTCTCTGTTATGTAACTGTCTTATGGCCTTAAAGGAGAAATCATGTACTCATTTTTAACAAGCTCTCATTGAAATGTAGATTTTAAATTTCACCCCAAACAGCTTATTTCTGGGTTGTTTTTTTTTTTCCCCTACTGCTTTAATACGTTACCATCACTGGTTTTTTATAACATAGCCCCAATTCCAAAAAAGCTGGGATGTAAATAAAATGTAAATAAGAGCAGAATGCAATGATTTGTAAATCTCATAAACCAACATTTTATTCCCAGTAAAACACAAACAACAACTGTGTCATGGAAAATATTAGCTCATTTTGAATTTGATAGCAGCGGCACATCTCAAAAAAGTTGGAACGGGAACAGCGAAAGGCTGCAAAAGTAATCAGGACTAATCAAAAACAACCAGACGAACATTTGATGTGTGTTATGTTCACTGGTAACATGATGGGTATGAAAGGAACATGTTAGGGACGTAAAGATGGTTAAAGATGGTTCAACAATCTGTGACAAACTGCATCAAAAAACTGTTGTTCTACAGTTTTTAGGTGCAGAAAATTGTTCCTCAACATAAAATGGTGAAAACTCTGATGATCTACAGTGTGTAATATCTTCAAAAGATTTGGAGAATCAGGAGGAGAGACAAAAGTCTTGAACTTCAGGCGCCTCAGGCGACACTGCATCGAAAACAGACGTGATTCTGTACTGGAAATCAGTGCACGGACTCAGGGACACGTCCGTAAATCACTTTTCTCAATGTGGAGTTTGTTATGGTGTTGCCCCGGGTTACGAGATTAATCCGTTCCGCGATCAAGCTTGTGAAATGAAAAACTCCTGAGCCGGGTCCGGTTTTCCCATAAGAATACATGTAAAACTAACTAATCCGTTCCAAGACCCAAGAAACTCCCATATATACACACCCGTACGTGCACGTTTATTCATTATTATTATTATTATTTGGAAAGGAAGTTATGTTAAATGCATGAAATTAGTTCCAAAAATTATTTATAATGACACGTTTTCTTGTCACTGTAGAATGATGGAGCAGTGGTTTTACTTTTATATCACTGCTTCAATGCATGAACTCTGTTCGTGAACAGGCAGGAAATAACGGCTTATGACTCTCACCGATGTAAAGCTGCATCACACAGTCGCTTACTCTCTTAAAGCCATACATGACACTGAGCGCTAGCATCCTACTTAGGCCCCATGATGAAAAAAAGCACAAATATGAAGCACGTTACAGTTCCACATCTACGTTTCCAGCCGGTCAGTGAGTAGCGCTCGGTCTGCTGTCGCTCTCGTCAACTATTTTACTTGCGACCCCAGTTTTCGCGCGTGAACCGGTACAAAATCTCGCCCGATGTCTTCCTCGTAACCCGAAAAATCCGTTTGCCGAAGCACTTGTAACCCGGGGTTCCGCTGTATTGTGTTTTTAAAATACTTGCATCACTAATCAGGATTTATATTTAGTGGATGTGTTTACCTGGCTTTGAGTTTCTCAGATTCTTTAATCGTTTCCCCCGGTGATGTTGTATCTTTGTTGTTCGTGGATCATTTAATACACGTGTCGCTTTCAGATGATCCAGTGAAGAGGAAGCGGGTGCTTGACGACACGGTGATTCTCCACGACGCCCAACCGGAGGACAGTGGCGTCTACCAATGCGAAGCCTCCAACAGACATGGAGGCGTCCTGGCCAACGTTAACATCATGGTTATGAGTGAGTATGGCACAGTGGGCACAGGCTGTAGAAGTTGGACCATCTGCCAGGGCGTTGAAAAGCTGGACTGCCGTAAATTTTTGTCATGAGTCGTGATGGTCTCAGTAGTTTTAGTTGGACCCCCTAATCGCTGACCCTGTGAACCAGCGTTAATTTTTACCCCTCAGCTGGGAACAGTTGACGGGACGTCGTCGTCCCCGATTAGGACGGTGTCGACACCTACATGTCCGGTGAAGGCGATAACTCATGTAGGCTTTTCGAATTGATACGATAGTTGCATCGACGCACGACGTCAGGGCAGTTTGAATTTGGTGAACTTCAGAGGATAACTTTTCTGAAAACCTCATGAATTCAATAACTCCGGAAGGAAATCGTGTTGGCTTTTTGGATTTATACCACACCTGAAATTGTTGATGTGACATTCTTCCCATTTTTCATAGGACTGAATGATTCTCCTTCATTGTTCATTGTTGTTGGCATCAACCTCCACAATCAGAATGTTTTATTTGATTTCGTATTATTATTATTATTACCTACCTGAAACCTGACACAGGCCATAATCAATTAGGGCTTTTACTCCCAGGAGGCTGGGGTTAACCCTAACCCTAACCCTAACCACCAGATAAAAACCTCACTGAAATATATTTGGATAGTTTTTTGTTTTTTTTAAACTTACTTGGGTATTTATTTTTACGAGTACCTCTCCTCGTACTTGAGTCATTAGAATTACAAACGCACAATATTTTTACTCGAGTACTTTGCTCTACACTCCGCTGCAAATAATCATTTTCAATGTAGTTTTCATCTTGTTGAATTGCACTGAATTTAATTAGCATATGCCGGCTGAACAAAAATCAAGAAAAGGCGCCGAATCAGAACGAACCTATGAAATCAGAAACTACAGGTGTGGTTTTGTCTTGTTACGTCTTTCACAACCATTTGTTTTCTTCAACTTTAAGAGAAACATGTCTTTGACATTTATCTTCATATCATCATATTGACTGATGTTTTTCGTTGGGCTTTAAGACAACATCAATCTTATACTGAGCTCATTTAATAGGATTCTTTCTGAAAATGGCCAGTTTGGTCAGCGCTGGTATTAATCATATTCCTCAAATTGTGAGATTTTCTTGTTCACTGATGGCAATGGGGATTTTTTTTGCACCTTCCCTTTATTTTTCCTTCATTAAAATGCTGATACTACTAATACTTCTCTGTTATTTGAAATATCTAGCGCTGGTTTTCAGCAGGTGTTGCCTTGTCTTTTACGCTTCGTATAAAACACGTTTTTCGAGGAATAAATGTTCACTTCAGTCGAGGCTTACTGAATAAACCGGTAGATATTGTACACAGAGCTGAGCTAGAAATGTTTGTGTTGATCCCCATGCATACTTTTATTGATCTTTTTAACCTGCCTATGCAGTTATGAAATGCACCCTCCACTTGTCCATTAGACCCCGTCTCAACTCAGTTATTTAAAGATGTCATTCCCTTAGTTAACAAACCGGTCTCTGTCATTATGTGTCAGAGACCTTTAAAACCACTATGATTAAACCCATCCTAAAAAGACTAATTCTGACCCAGGTACAGACTGTGGCTAATTACAGACCCATCTCTAACCTCCCATTTCTAGACAAAGTCCTTGAAAAAAGCTCTTGTGAAGCGGCTACAACAGCATTTACATAGAAATAATCCGTTTGAAGAATTTCAGGCAGGGTTTATTGCGAGAACACCACAGCACTGAAACTGCACTGGTGAAAATGATTAATGATCTTCTTTTTGACACCATCAATCGTAGCGTTCGGTTACACAGATTAGAACACTTTATTGGGATGGAACGTACCACACTAAATTGGTTTGAATCATACTTCACAGAAAGATTTCAATTTGTACATATTAATGGCCTGTCACTCACATAATCTGAAGTTAGTCACAGCGTTCCACTGGGATAACTGTTAGGATCAATACCTTTACGATATACATTCATGTGGCATGTTATGCTGATGATACGCAGCTGTGCCTCTCCATGAAACCTGATGAATTTACTGTGAAAACTAATCCAACAAGACTCCATGCTTGTCTCAAAGACATAAAGGCCTAGATTCAAGGCTGGATTATGGTAACTCACTACTGGCTGGATGTCCAAAAAATCTCCAGATGATCCAAAACACATCTTTACTGGAGTCAGAAAGACAGATCATATTTCTCTAATACAGTGGTGCCTCAGATACCGACAATAATCCATTCCAGCGTCACGGCCTGTATCCGAATCAGTCGTTATCCAAATGGACTTTTTCCATAGGATACATGTAAAACCAATTAATCCATTCTGGACCCACAACAAACTCCCATATAAAGTATGTAAACACACCCCTACCTGCACATTTATTCATTATTATTATTTGAAAAGGAAGTTATGTTAATTATCTGAAACGGAATGAAAGAAATTAGTTCTAAAAATGATTTAGAATGTATTCTTACCTTGGCTTATGACTTGGTCGTGTGTCCGTCGACACAGCCCGGGGCAGTGCCGTGTCTGACGGTGTCGACGGTGTTGCCCGGGTACACAGAAAAAAACCTCAGCAGACATTTAGCATACAGTTGCATCACCACATTCATTTACAAAGCTTACAGAGGGCGTTGGTAATGTGTGCGTTTAATCATCATGCATGTCCTTGGGTGTGTGTATGATGTATAATTCTGACGAGACTTGGCCCCAGTCTACGCGTCTCAGTTCACCCAGTTTTTGCACGATCACACTCCATCCTATAGCAAAGAACTTATTGTTCCCTGCAAAATAAGAGTGCGGGCCTACTTGCAGTTCCTCGAATCTCTATAACTAGACTGGGAGGCAGAGCCTTCAGTTACCAAGCTCCTCTCGTGTGGAACCAACTCCCCGTCTGGGTCCGGGATGCAGACACACCCTGTACCTTTTTAAACCAGACTTAAAACTTTCCTTTGTGACAAAGTGTATAGTTAGGGCTACATAGTCATAGGCTGCTTGGGGACTGTGATGCACTGACCCCCGTTGGCCCCCATTCATATGCAGTTGCTCATTGTGGACAGGTCCAATGATGACTGTTCATGTTGTTCTATCTCTCTTCTTTTCTTTTGTCTCTCCTCTGTCCAATAACCCCAACCAGTTGAGGTCGATGGCAGCCTACCCAGAGCCTGGTTTTTCTCTTCCGTTAAAGGAAATTTTTCCTCCCCCATTGCCCCTGGCTTGCTCTCGGAGGTTCTGTTAGGTTTGCTTTCCATATTGGCTGCAGGTCAGACACAGTGGTGAGCAGCACAGGAGAACCGCAGGGGACCGTGCTCTCTCCAGTCCTGTTCACCCTGTATACAGTGGACTTCCAGTACAGGTTGGAGTCCTACCACGTGCAGAAGTTTGCAGATGACACTGCTATTGTCAGCTGTACCAGGGGTGGTCAGGAGGAGGAGTATAGGAAACTGATTCAGGACTTTGCCATGTGGTGCAACTCCAACCACCTGCACCTGAACACCACCAAGACCAGGGAAATGGTGGTAGACTTCAGGAGGCCCAGGCCTCACCCAGGTCCTGTGACCATCAATGGGGACTGTGTGGAAATGGTACAGACCTACAAATACCTGAGAGCGCAGCTGGACGACGAACTGCACAGAGTCGACTGTACTTCCTCAGAAGGCTGGCATCTTTCAACATCTACTCAGGGTTCTGGACTCGATACTCTATAAGTACCTGAAAAATCTCTGCATGCCCTAGATCTCTGTTATGTATCCCTTTTTAAACTGTATGACACTGCTGGAAACTGAATTTACCTCTGGGATCAATAAAGTATCTATCTATCTATCTTGAGGTTTTGGCCTTGAATTGTGAAGTGTCTAGAGATAATCTTGGATTACGATTGGCGCTATTCAAATACAGTTGAGCTGAATTGAACAAAAATGAAATGCTTATTTGCAGTATCTTGACATCTGAACCCCTGTCATCCTCATCTTAGATATGGCTCCTCTGATATTGACGAGAAACGACCGGTACGCTGTGGTACTGGGAGGAGACATTGTCATCGACTGCAGCGTTTTTGGATCGCCACCACCCTCCGTCTCTTGGTAAGGTTTATTTCTTGGTTTCATTTGCCAGCAGGGACACGTGGGATACAAATGTTACTTTACTTACTTTAATTTGATTGTTTATGTAACAGGGCTCATGCACAATAATGAACACGTGCATGGAAATAATACAAGATGCAATTATGCCAGAAATTCAAATTTACGCCCATATTTAGTTTTTAGGCAGGTAACACATGATGACATTACTAGTAACACGTTTGGTATAACATGTCACTAGTAAGGTATAACACATTACACACAAGGTTTAAATATAACAAGAATTTAAAAATATCACAAATCTTGCTCATCTTTATCAGAGGTTACCAAACTTTACTATTGAAGGGGACATTTTTAGCCAGAAAGTTGAAAATAGTCTCTCTGGAGCCGCAGTATAACTTAACAATAATAGGCAAAGGTCATTTTAAGTGCGTTACTATTGAAATGGAAAAAATAATAATACATAGATGTATAGACTTTGGACTCAGGGTACCTTAATCAAAATGACTCAAATAAGCTTAGTAAGCAGTAAATCAGCTAAATGAAGATGAATAAACACAAGACAAATAAAAATGAACTAAATAACATACAAAATCAACAAAAATAGCAAAAATATTGAACCAAAACAAATGAAAAGATCCAAAAAATGAACAAAAATATTCAAAAAATGAGGAGATGGGAAAAAAGAAATCTAGAAATGAATAATATAAATGAACCAAGTATTAACAAAACGAACAAATTAAACAAAAAAATAATAAACAAATAGCCCCCACAATCCATTTTGTTTCGCAAACATCCCACAGACCTTATCTTTGATTTTCCGGTTGAGGATCGTGAACATCCTTCGTACTTGTGAAAATACCTGCATCGTTAGTATACATTTGAAAACTAACATTATGACATACAGTACCTGGAGTAGGTTATTGAAGTGTAGTGTAAATAAGAAAGGACCATGTATTGATCCTTGTGGGACTCCTACAGGTACAGATAAGGAGATTTGACACTTTAAATCCATACACATATTTTCCTGCTGGATAGACATGATTTACTGTATAGGTGTATTTTGTGTTTATATTTATTTGGATAAATATACCTTTATGTTGAGTGTATATTTGAATTACATCCCTGCTGTAGCATACAGGAAGGAATCAGATCACACACTGTATGACTCTAGTGGGTCACACTATTGGTCCAGAGATGCTCAGCTACTCCTTTGACATATTCTGGTGTTGACACTTGTGTCTGTTTAATGAGATAACCCTTCCTTGAAAACAAGCTAATTAATCCTATTAACTATCACAGCAGCTTTGCTGTACCACTGGGAAATAAGATCTGAGACAGCCGGTGACAAAACACTTACCGCTACGAAGACCTCCACACGCTAGAATTCACAGTTCATTTACGGCAAAAATAACAGTTTGGTCGAAGAACACATCTAAAAAGTCGGCGAAAACTAAAAATTATAGTTGGGCAATAACTGGAGAATTATCATTATTGTAATCATTATTGTAACATACAGTACGTACAGTTGAGGTCAAAATTTCAAAGCATGTTAGTTTCTTTTATTCTTTTCACACAAAAACAGAATAATTTGTATAAGTAGAATTGAAAACAAAAATGACGAGGGTCAATATTATCAACCCCCAGAAGAACTGAGGTTTTTATTTAAGCGTAGCACAAACGGTCACTCTTACTGAGTAATGGGCTGAAGGCTGGCGTACACTGTGATTTCAGAAATGCATCAACATGAAGGTATGGTACAATATATGACTGAGATGTAAATCCACCGTATGCTGTGTGTACGGAACGGACACCCCAAATCTTTTTCAATCAGTGCTGGGCAGAAGTGTTGTTTTCTCCACCTCTGTTGGTTTCCACTTTCTTTTCTATCTTCACTTCGGGAGCAACTTCTTTCTCTCTGTCACACACACAGACATGGGGCTCTAATATTACTACATTTATTTGCCCGTGTCTGCTCATCTGCGTGGGAATGTTAAAATTTTATCTAGATCTAACGTATTGGTTCCAGTATGTGTTATTTCTGTGACATGTGCTTTCTTCTTGGTTTCACTCACTGTGTCCAGCTGTTGCCCTGGTCCTGGGCATTTGGGCTGCAATGAGGG
>JAQQAE010018647.1:0-11141 GCA_029823295.1 Pseudamia nigra
CAGAATTCTGGAAAGGTGTGAAGTGGGCCCCGGCACGGCTCGAGCCAAAACGGCCCTAGTGTGAGTACGCCCTGAGACTAGACTAGCTGACGGATACCGGGGAGGATGAGGAGTGTGATCCCTATAGATGGAACACACCCTCCAGGGCCCCTCCTTAAAGAGGGGAACCACCACCCCGGCCTGCCAATCCAGAGGCACTGCCCCCAATGTCCATGCAGTGTTGCAGAGGCGAGTCAGACAAGACTGCCCCACAACATCCAGAGCCTTGAGGGACTCTGCATGTATCTCATCCACCTCTGGCGCCCTGCCAAGGAGATCTTTGACCACCTTGGCAAAGTTAGTATGATAGCATCATCATGAGTATTTCTTTAAACATGCCATCAATTTAGACAATATTTCTTCAGTCTGCGTGGATTCAGTGATTATAATCTAGTGATCTTCAGTGATTAGAGAGTGCAGTTTAACTGTTTACAGTAACATTAAATAAAATTATTAGGTGTGTTTCTTAATGTAAAATGTTTTTATCTGTAAACTTATACCAATAGATTTTGGTGTACAGTATTCCAGTTTGGTTTATCTTTTCACTTGTTTGTATAGAAAGTTGCTTGGATCCTTTCCAGCAATATGGTGATTCACACTCTTATATAATTTGGCAATGGCAAATGTTTCAGCCACAAACAATGTGTCTGTATCTCATGGAAACTCATCATATCGGCAATTATTACCCCTATGTTGGGCAAAAATGTATAAAGAGATACAGAGAAATTGTCAGATTAAGTTTTTATGTCATTATTACCACCTAATATTTTCCTACTGAACTCCAAGGTGTGCATCACCAACTTCAAGCTGTGTTAAAGTTGGGAATAGCCTCTGATTATGGCTTAATTGTGTATTTCATTCTGATCTGATGCAGTCCTTCACAGAGATGATCTGATTGTTGTATATCTCATGGTTATTTTGCCCAGTTTTATGCAAAAAGATGCTAAATGTTCTTTTTCATGTATCCTGTGACAGTTGTGGTGCCTGTTTGCATGTGCTAGTGAGGCACCAATGTGTGTGTGCATATGGCTCTGTTAGTATATAATGCTTTGCTCTGCTTCACCTGCTGCCCAGGTAACCCTAAGACCCCGCCTTGCCATGCCATTGGCTCTGCTCAGCCCAATGAGCTTCCTGCTGCTTCCAGTGCCAGCCAATCCCGTAACGGTATAAACCACATGACTGTGTTTGTGTGAACTATGCCCATACTGTCCACTCCCACCTTCATAGCACCACCTCTCCTAGTGCATCACCTGCATTTGTTTCTTTCTGTGCACATGTGCATGTCTCTGTCACATGTGACATGTGAATTCAGAGCATTGCTGGGGAAACTGTCTTTAACTTGTTTTTTAAATTATCTGCTTTATTTATTCACCACAACCATGTAGCATTACTCTGAACATCCACCACAGTTAGAAAATGAAGGCGTAATTTGTGACTTATTTGTCTTGAAATAGGGAGAGTGTATGAGGAGATAGCAGCATTAGTCGGAAAAAAGACCTAAATCAGAGAAATAAAATGTTGCTTTATTAATCTTTTATAGCGGTTAAATCACAGTGGATGTGCATAAGTGACAGCAAAGCATGATGGGACAGAAAGCTAGATATGTGACTCACTGAGCTGTTTTGTACAACTGTTTCATGGAATAATGACAAAATAATTACACCAGTATAACCACACCCTCCTTTCTGTACTCCAGCTTCTTTTTTTGTTAAATTTGATAACAGTAGATGAAAAGCTTACCTCTGCAGGCATTTTTCATTTGTATATTTAGTAAACAATTTGAGATGTAATGGCTTTTATTATCATGTCTTCAATATTTACTTTGAGATGACAAAAGTACTTGTATTTCGAAATGAAACCTGAAGCTTTTTTGTTTGTGTCAAACTGATGTACAGCAGGAAGCAGAGCACAGTGGGAATTTAAATTTCTACATTAGGAGGTTTTAATGCCTTATGTGGCTGTTTGAGGCTTAATCAGAACAGTCATATTTACACACTGTATTCAGTTAGTGGTTAGATTTTCTGAGTGTGACCTTGTTTTGTAGCTCTTGTGTAATGCAATGTTTAAAAATAACTCCACAGTCAGTTCCAGTTAGATAAAACATTTCTTTGTACAAGAGTTATTTCTCTCAGAAGAAAGGAAGTTTGTCTATCTTATCATAAATTCTTGTGTACGACAAAAAATCCGAATGAAGCTGAAAACACCTGCAGCTATTATAATCTAAAAATACTAAAAATGCTTGAATGTACGACCTCCAAGATTGACTCTGAGTGTAAATAATGTATTTGTGTGTGTGTGTTTTAGAGTGTAATGTGTAAAAATATTGGCAATGTCGTTTCATGCCCATTTGCATCAACAGTTTCCAACCAGTATGTCCACTCATGTTCTCCCAATGAATGTCTGGTTTGGAGCCCCCATTTATCTCCCCACCCCCACCCTTTTCACAACAAAGGGCTGCTCCACTTCCTGTCTTCCTGGCCCAGAGCTATGTTAAGCGATGCATGCACATGACTCGCAGCAGGGAGCCCAGTCTGTAACACACACACAGACACCATGCATCACTCAGACATTCACCCTGTAGCTATCTGTGAAACTTATTAAACCTCACCCTCACAGTGATGAACACAGCCAGTTCACAACAGACACACACCATCCAGAAAGTTCCCATTGCTACACCACATCCCAGATGCAGTCACTGTGGGATCCACTGATTTCTTTGCACTTTGGCTCAACTACCGGTACTTTAAACCCAAGAGGTCAAAGTGCAATTGAATTCATGCTCTAACCCACTAACTCCAAAATTAGGATTTTTTTTGACATCCTGTCAAGATTTTGTTTATTCTAGTAGACAGGCTATGGAATTTATCATGGTTTTGATTCAAGATATGGCATCAACATGGAACACAGAAATCTCTTCTTCATATTGCTGTGTTCACGGTGAATCTTGAAAGTGGCACGAGAATCAAGCCCACCATTTTAAAACCTGATAACAGTAACCATTCGTTTTTATTCTTGGTATTCAATGAAAATGGCTATAATCAAAACATCACCATGGTCCAATGAAGAGATGCAGATGATTCTGTGCTTGATGGCACCACCCGCATTAATGCAGTGCTCAAACAACCCAGACTGAGTAGAGTAAAGTAGAGTCGAGTCAAGTACAGGCAGGTAGTGCCAAAAGTTAACTATGTAATGGAAGAGCAATAAAAGTGCTTTTACACTTTTTCCATTCACCCATTCACAAACACACACATTTATACACTGGTGACACTCAATGGGAGCAATTTGCTTAAGGACACTTCAACATGTGGACATGTGAAGGTGGGGATCGAACCACTAACCTTCCAATTTGTGGATGACCTGCTCTACCTATTGAGACTGCTCTACCTGTGGCCCAAGGAGAGTCATGAAACTTTCCACACATTGCAAGTGGGGAAAATGTAGTATTTCATGTATTTTGCTCATCAGATTAACAAAAGTCTCAGTTAAGCCAATGTGCCACATGTCTACCCTTTTGGTTTGACAGTGCATTGTCTGCCATTTTCAAGAACTGTACCATGGACACAGGAAGTGATATTCAGTTCACTGTACAACATCCAGAAGAAGGGCTGAAGATGTCTCCATCGTCACATTAAAACACTGACTGCCCTTACCACCCCATCACTTCTCACATGCACCAAGGTCCCTGGGAATCCCTTTTGGATTGTTAGACTGAACTTGACACCACCGTGGTTTATGAATGGCTTAGCAATATAAATATCAGGATTTGGAGATTTTTCTGATCCATCCTATTATAGCCTCCTAATTGGAGACAAGAGCAACAAGAATCTGATATAATACAGAGTTGAGTAGGTCAAGCACAAGTATAATTAACTGCTTTGTCACTGAAACAGAAAAACTTCTTCAGTACTCCAGAAGTCACTCACTTACATAATAAAAGCTTACAGTAATTTCATTTTCTGTACCTAATGACGACAATCATGCCTTTTGACAAGGAGGTGAAAGCCTACATTGTGCTACATGATGTAAACGCTGTCTTTATTGTTTCATTGAAGTTTAACACATTCTATTTTTAAATCAGTGAGGATTTTTTTATAATACAAAGACTATTTGAAAGACTATTGGAAGAATATGTGGAGGTTGTCAGGTGGAACATATGTAAGTTATGATATCCATCACATTTTTCCTCTGTGGATGTTCCCCCTATGCCTTCAGGCAGCCTGTGAAGTATGTTCTCTCTCAGTTTCATATCACCACTGTGGCTGCCTCAGTATCATCCTCCTGCATCTGATGATGAAGCAGACTGCTGCTTCATTTCTGCCTTACATCGGCAAGGTTAATTTATTCAGCTGCCTGCTTGGCTCATTGATCGACAGGATTATTCTGAGGGTGGGCCAGCAGTTTTGTGTGTCAAGTGATGGTGTATTTGTTCTGGCATTACTGCCTTTATTGATCATATCTGTACTTTTCAGATTGCCAGTCAGCACAGGCACAAATGCTTCAGTCATGTGTGTTTTTTTTTGTTAGTTGGTGACTTCCTGTCTCCACCCATTTTGGATCAGCCAATCAACAAACAGCTGTCCAACTCTTCAGCTGCCCTCCAGTCTCCAGAGAAAGGTGAGAAAACTTACATTCAGATGCTTCACTTTTCAGTCAAGTGTCCAGAAAGAATTTGGTTTACCAGACTAGTTACTCATGTTGTGCTAAAACTGATTGTGTTTGCAGTTTATATTTGTCAACAGCTACTGTTGTAACATGCATACGCATATAAACTTATATTTGTATTAATGATAAAGCAATCAAGGGATGAGAACCTCATAGGCAAAACTGAGATTTGCCATTTGAAAGGAAAGTATTGATGTTTCACTAAAGTGTTTGATGAGCACTTTCTGCAACATGAACACAAATATATTATGACTATGGAGCAAAGAGTTAAAGATGGACCATCCCATTACTCACTAGAGGGTGTTGCAAAAATTTTTATTGTCCCTCGTTGTGAGGGTTGTGTCAGGAAGGGCATCCGACGTAAAAAAAAAAACTATGCCAGATCAAACATGCAAATCATTGGTATTTCGCTGTGGCGACCCCTGAGGGCAGCAGCCGAAAGGAGAAGGGAAGAGTGATACAAAACAAAGAAGCACCAGTTGATGGTCACAGATGTAGACATAAAAATAAACTGAAAATGACTCATAACCTATAACCTGTAATATCTGTCACATGTAAAAGGCCCACATGGCATCAAATGTAGCCGAGATGCTGCAAGATAACATTTTTTTTCCTTTTTCATTCTGGCTAAGTCCAGGCTTATGCAATGTGTCAAATGCATCTTTAAGCCTTGAAATCTTCAGAAGCCGATAAGAAAAAAAATCTCAAAACACAAATGTCATATTTATAGCCCTCATTCCAGGTACATTTCATGAGAATTAATACCAGGCATTTTAATCACATATTTAACCTTGTGTTTGTGTTGTGTTATGTGGGGTTTTGTTTGTCTGTGACCTGTCAGTGTCCATTGTGTCACATCGTACAGCTTCCCCCGGTAACCACAGACCGAACAGAAGTTCCTCCAACCGCAGGAGCTTTGCTGGACTCCCAGAGGAGACGTCGAGAGCCAAAACACCCACGGTACAATAGTCACACTTCACATCTCACCACTCACACATACATATACACACATATACAGGGATATACTGTACTCGACACTTAACTAGGCCCCCTTTGTAACAGAGGTGCTCATAACTAAAAGGGCACATTAGCAAGTGTTTCTGGTTATGTTAGTGTTTCAAATATGTAAATATATGCACACACAAACCACTGTGCTTTCATCTGAGTGGACTTAATATCAATTACATTTAGATGTAACAGAGGTGGCAGAACTAGACACATTCATGAATAAACTTTTGTAAAAGTAGAAGTACTGATTCACCTACTTTACTCAAATAAAAGCACAAACATATAAGCTCTGAAATGCACTACTACTACATTTCTACTCGCTGCTTCTGTGCAAATCTACTGAGCTTAAAATCATAGTCCTCCTAATCTCATGTCACATTCCCCTCTTTTCTGTCTTGTGTTTGTATATTTTTTACATTGTTACTGCCGATATTTGTGTGGAAATGTAGGGAGTAAAAGAAAAAGTTGCCAGTAACATAAAGGCAGAGGTTTAGTACAGATACCATTATTTAGCTGTTTGTACAGTATTATTCAATCATAAACAAACCAAAAATTATGACATTCCCCTCCTTTTTGTTGGTTGGTTCCACTGGTAAGTTTACCACTTTCCACAGTAACGAAGGCCTCAGTTTCTTTTCATCAGTGTCTGCACCTGGTTTGAATGTGAAGGCTCAAATGAAAAATATTCCTTTTGCAAAAAATCCGTGAGTGCAGACGAGGTGTTGCAACGCATGAAAACGTGCAGTTACGTTGCCAAGTCATATTATAATTCATTTGATTTGTCTTGTGATTTGCAGGGGGAGGCTCCAAACGCACCTGCCCGCAGTGCTTCCTTCAGGGCCAACAGCAAAGGCCCTGCCACACCAAAACGGTTCGGAACACATGAAAGGATGCATTAAATAAACACAGAACTACACAAATGCACCAAAAGAAACACACACACCAGGAAAGCTGACATGGCTTTGTTGACTTTTAGGGTGAGGTCGAACAGGAGTCGCGCACAGTCTCCCTGCTCCCCGGGTCAGTACCCACCCTCTCCGCTCCGGCAGCGGGCCACCACGCCTGGCACACCAGACGACAGGGGTCACTCTGACGTCAAAGGTCATAGCACCTTAGACAGGAAATCGACCAAATCTGAGATGGAGAAAAAGATCCCTAAATCCACCAGCAGAGAGCTGAATGCAGGTAAAGGCATGTGTGCCTGTGTATTTATGAGCTCATATGTACTAAAAGATGATGTTTTCCCAATTGATAAAGGTGTCCATAAATCCATCCTGTAGGAAGAAGAACATTCTTTTTCAGTGTTTTACTGATTTAAATGATATGTGATGATTACAGGGGTAATATTTACATTAGTTTAATGTCTGTTTAGATTTGTGATTATTCTACGACTATTTTTATTTTTCAGTTGTTTGGCCTATAGAATGTCAGGAAGTGGTGAAATATGTTTCCCAATGTCAAAGAAGACATCCTCAAAAGTTTTGTTTAGTCCGCCGTCCAAAGATTTACTTTTTATTTTCATTTTTCAGACATACAAAGCTTTCCTCAGAGACTTATTTCCCTCAAAAAGATGCAATAGATGATTTGTCCAAGGTAAAGACCAATGTGAGTATCAGATTTGAAAAAAAAAAAATGTATACATTTACAGAGTCACCTGGGACGCCCACAGGCAGAAGTGTCGGTGGGACGACAGATGCCGAAGAGGCTTCCAGGCTGTTGGCGGAAAGACGACGTCTGGCCCGAATACTGAAGGAGCAGGAGGAGAAACAGCGACTGGAGGAGGAGAGGTGTGTCCTTTGAGAATTCACCAGTAAATACTAAAGTTTAGTTGGACAATAAAATGTAATCATGATAAAAGAATTGTCTGTATTATCTATATTGATAATTGTCACCAGTAAACAGTAGAGGAAGAAAAATAATCATAAGATAAAAGAAGTTAAAGTAAGCCAAGTTAACACCATGCTGATGTTAGATGCATACTCCACAAACCAATTAATGTCAAGTTTGAGGAATTGCACCACACACAGCTGGTGTTGGAAGGACATCATTCAAAGTTATTTAGTTTGCTCCCAAATGGCAGAAAATTAGCACTGCAAGCGCAAGAAGATTGTTGGAGCTCAAAGCTCTCTTGTGTTTGTTCAGACTGAGGGCTGAGGAGGAGCAAAGGAGGCTGCAAGAAGCAAGGGAACGTCAAGAGAGAGCGGCTCGGCAGGCGGAAGAGGAGAGGACGAGGCGGGAGGAGGAAAAGAGGAATAAAGAGGAGGAGGAGAGACGACAGAAGGAGCAGAGATGGAAGAACATGCAGGACCAGCTGGACAGAGAGGTCAGCTTTCATGAAATGGCTGACAGTAGGTATAGTGAAAATTAAAAAATGTAACTGGATGGGTGTTTTACAGCGGGAGGAGGCCTTTTTGAGAGCCCAGAAAGAGGCAGAGAGGAAGAGACAGGAGAGAGAGCTGCTGCACATCCAGGAGGAGCAGGAGAGGCTGCAGAGGAAGAAGGTACTGCACACCTGTCACATCTGTTTCATAAATGATGCATGTTTCACACCAAATGAATCATAGGCGTTATTTTAAATGCATTTGCAAAATAGTGTCCTGTTTGTACTGTAATGAAAGAGTGTTCTGTTGTGGTTTGTGTGTTTTTACAGAGAATTGAGGAGATTATGAAACGAACACGAAAGAGTGAAGTGGAGCCTCTGTCTGCTGCCCAAGGTGAGTGTTAAATTCAAGCAAAAGTACCGTATTTGTCGCACTATTAGGCGCACCGGATTATAAAGCGCATTACACAACACAAAACTTAGATAAGTCAAACTTTATTAAAAATTAAAAATATTATAACTTAAACATTTATTCAAGGCTTTCCACAATAACAAAAAATCATACTAAAGCATTTTGACAGATTTTTGAGTGCCGTGTACCACATACTGAGTTCGAACCGATTTTACTGTAAGCACAAACCAGGAAAAATCCATATATAAGGCACACTGGATTATAAGGCGCACCTTCGATTTTTGAGAAAATTAAAGGATTTTAAGTGCGCCTTATAGTCCGAAAAATACGGTATGTCAGTGATTAGGATACAGTGGAGACACTGACAGTGAACATTGTTACATTGATCAAGTGCTTATATACAGTACTTAGAAATCAAGTGTTGTTTTGGATGTTTTCATACCTGAGGCTGGTGCCCCCTAGAGAATCTGATGGACCTGGTTTGATGAAAAACTATTGTATATGCCTTTATGTATTATTACTAACAGCTTAAGGTAAATAAAACACATTGTTTCCAAGAGAACTGAATTTTTCACTCACTGGCCAATTTATTAAGTACCGTACACTTTTTCTGTTGCTTGTTAACATAAATAGCTAATCAGCTAATCATATGACAACATCTGAGTGCAGACATGTAGACATGATAACTTGCTGAAGTTCAAAGTGAGCATCGCGGGGGGGTGTTAAGTGACTTTGTCCAGTTATTGGTGCCAGATGGGCTGGCCTGAGTATTTCACAAATTCTGATCTACTGGGATTTTTACACACAACCATCCCTAGTGTTTATAGATATTGGTCGAAAAACAAGAAAATCTCCAGTTAGTGGCAGTTGGTTTGTTGACACTACAGGTCAGAGGAGAATGGCCAGACTGGTTTGAGATGACAGGAAAGAAAAGTAACTCGCGTAACCACTCATGACAACTAGAGTATGCAGAATTCCATCTCCTAACGCACAACACATTGATTCTTGAAGCAGATGGACAACAGAAGAAGAAGCCCACACTGGGTGCCACTCCTGGCAGCTAAGAACAGGAAACTGAGGCTCACTAAAACTGGATAATTGAAAAAAATTGGAATGACATTGTCTGGTCTGATGAGTCTTGATTTCTGCAGCGACATTCGGATACGTAGTAGAGTCAAACTTGGTGCAAACATAACAGCACGGATCCATCCTGTCTTTTATCAGTGGTTGAGTTCAATCCAATAGAGCACCTTTGGGATGAGGTGGAACTGGAGATTTGCATTATGGATGTGCAGCTGACCAATCTGCAGCCACTGCAACATGTTATCAGTATGAACTAATATGGACTAAAATCTTAGAGGAATGCTGCAGGCACCTTGGTGAATCTATGTCACAAAGATACAGTATAAGGTAGTTCTGAAGATAGAAGTGGGTCAAACTCCGTACTGGCAAGACGTATCTAATAAAGTGACCAATGAGTGTAGACTTACAGGCAACTGCCAAATTCAAGGTTTGGTTATAATAACCATATGGTGAATGTGATGTACATATCTATTAATAGTTTAAACTGTACTAGTTTCGCAATCCACAACACAGTTACTCTATGAAATTTAAAGGCCCAACTTAATATTTTTTCACATTTCATGCAATCAGAACAAGCTTTTGTTGTTTTCTGAGCTATAATGTTCATTAGATCTCCCTGCTGACTTCATTTTCTGCACCAGTGCATCTTCATTTCTTTCATTTTCATGGGTGCTTGCATCATATTGTGTTTATTTCTGTTCCCTTCTCACTTGTTAATTTAGCTCACAAATTCAGCTATTTCTGTTCAAAACCTGTTTGTCTTATTCTTATTTCTACATAAAATTGAATGTGATCAGCTGCAGTGTGACTCAGCAGTGTCAGACTATCAGGGAAACAGTGCCCCCTCATGGTTATTATCTGTTATATACTGAAAATATGCTGCAGCATTTCTTGAACCTTCTGACACCAAAGTGTCTTCTGCTACAGATACAGCAGTGCATTTACTGTGCCTTCCACTGTCAATCCACTGTAGTATTGGTGTGCCCCTTTTTTTCTAGTTTGGTTCTTGAGATTTCACTTACAAAACTCTGAATGCTGCAGGACGTAATCACAATGGTGTTAAAAATGTATAATTTCCCAGGAGAATAAAGAATAATTATAATGAAATAGGTAGGACATCTTAGATATAATGATAATGATGAAGTGATTTTTAAATGACTCGGCTGATTAGATCCCAGCTGAGCTGTTTGGAGATCAAACCTGAAACTTCCTTATGCTATTTCATGTGATTTCAGGTTCTGATGTCAGAGCTGAAGCTGCTGTTGGTCTGGAGGAAGATGCCCCAGCTCCAGCTGAAGCCCCCGTCATTTTACTAGGACCCCTGGAAAATAAGAGCTGTGTGGACGAGCTGTCTGATGGAGTTCAGTCCATGGATGTCAGGTGAGATGTTTTTTTTATCTCTGTCTCACAAAATTCTCTTCTCACCCTCCACGGGTGGTCTCATCCTTCCAAGCTTGGGTCCTCTACCAGAGACCGGGGAGCTTGAGGGTTCTGCACAGTATTTTTGCTGTTCTTAGATGTCGGATGTTTTTCCTGCGATCTGTTGTAGCCTCCTCCAGTTTAGGGGTTACTGCCCCGAGTGCTCCAATCACCACGGGCACCACTGATGCCTTC